>ML791634.1:212268-226584 GCA_009831015.1 Picea engelmannii | reverse complement strand
ACTTAAGAAAGGAAAAGGAAAGGAGTAAAAGATAACTCAACAGAAGAATAGAAGATTAACCCTGGGAGTTAACCTAACTCAACAGAGAATTAGAAGGAAAAGTATAAGTAAGAGGCTGGGGTGCACCTATTACTCATTCTGGTCTTGGATTAGCATTTTCTATTGCTCTTGAGAATTCAGTTTGGGGGTTTGTTGTACAAACCCTTGTGAACAACTCAGTGGTGA
The DNA here is from genome assembly GCA_009831015.1 of Picea engelmannii. Classification (NCBI taxonomy): domain Eukaryota; kingdom Viridiplantae; phylum Streptophyta; class Pinopsida; order Pinales; family Pinaceae; genus Picea; species Picea engelmannii. Next base: position 226,359 of record ML791634.1, on the reverse strand, counting down.
AATATCCACTCACCTTGTTCCGCAGCTTGGTCTCGGGGATGAAAGACTCCTCCACACCATTCTAGTCTCATCCCATCTCCATCTAGTGCTTCAAAAGGGGCAGGTCCATCAATTTGAGTGCTTTTCTGGAGGTTTATCATCATTCTCCATTTGTATGCAGATTGGGACGTCTTGGAGCCATAGGGGACATCCTGTAGTTCAGTAAAAGTCAGATCTAGGGAGATCTGCTTGAGATCTGAGTCTGAAAATTCTCCCATGGGATTCTCATAGCCCGATCTATATTCTTGGAGAGTTTAAGAGCATTTGGAGGCCTCCTTCATCAGGGCCAAACCAGCTAGGTTTTCATTCATCCAGTGGGGCAACCCATTCAGTGGGAAATTCAGATCTACGGAGATTGAGAGGGATCTTGGAGATTCATGCACCTGGGTTATTCTTACCATTGGCCGATCTATATTCTTGGAGAGTTTCAGAGCATTTGGAGACCTCCTTCATCAAGGCCGAACCAACTAGGGTTTCAATCATCCAGTGGGGCACCTCATTCAGTGGGAAATTCAGATCTACGGAGATTGAGAGGGATCTTGGAGATTCAGGCACCTGGGTTATTCTTACCATCACCCGATCTATCAATTGGTATATTTCTTAGGGTGATTGGACATTTTTGGTAGTAGGGATGAGTTATTGAGGGTTTCAGCCTTCTATTGGAGCGTGGCATTCTTCAGCTGGAGAGTTTGGCATTCAGATCTGCTTGTATTGATCTTCATTTCTTATTCAGCCTTTGGAGGCATTATTTTGTATTAACGGGAGCATTTTGTAGCAGCTCATATCTATTGCTTGTACGGCCATCTGAGGTTTATGCCAGATCGGCCATCTATTGTATTGATCTTACATTGCTCATAATAAAAAGGTCAGATCTTTGATTGTGCTTCTACATCTTGAATATATTGTGATCTCCATGTGTTGATGAATCTTGTATGCACTTAATAACTCAATAAATTAGTAGTAGTTAGTGATTCCAAGAAAGAATTTGGTTTGGGATCATTACATGCTAATAGTGAATGGTGGTTGTGAACGTTTATTATAAGTCAAGTTTTGTATGTGATCAAAGTGGACTTTGCCTTGCATGTAACATATTACATATTAGTTAATTAATTGTCTTGAAAAATGAAATAAAAATAATAGGAATTTATCTAATGGAAAAAGTTGTTGGCCACTTCAACTTAGTGGTAGACATGTAAGGTAAAGTAATGTCAGTGTATTAGGAGATTTAGTAAAGTTTCTCTTCAATCTGTTTAGCCGAAAAATATACAACATGAGTGGGCCTAATGGTTAAGAGCGTGTGTTTCCTCCTTGGAGGCCATGGGTTCAAATTCATAGGGGGGTAGGGTACGTATACCTTCATAGACTTTACCATTCAAATTGTTGCACGGAGGGGGTCCCTTGTCCCACAAACAATGGGGTATCTCATACACCAATTTGGTGTCTGGCTTGGCCATGACATTAAAAATAGATTATTGTTGTTTTATTATTATTATTATTATCCATTTTCTATATTAGAACACATATTAACTATGAATAGGTTGTGGCTAATTGTTTTGAGTGTGATTGTTTATGCAAATAGTGAACAGTAGTTGTTGCTAATGGTTTTGAGTGTGAGTATTTATGATAATAGTGAACACTTATTGCAAGTCAAATCATATATGTAATTAAATTTGATTTTGTTATATATATAATATATTAGTTAAGTAATTGTTATGAAGAATGAAATAAAGATAATAATAATAAAAATTATTAATGTTCAAAGTTGATCACTTTGATTTAGTGGTAGACATTAAGGTAAAGTAATGGGAGTAAGTTAAAAAGTGGACATACTCAATCATTTTTCTTTTTTAAATTCTTCTTCAAATCTAGTAGGAATTTTGTCAGAAGTTATATTTCCACCTAATTGATGGGAACTTTATCCTTAAGAGTTTTAGCCAATTTTAAGAAGACCTAGATCATTGAAATTTCAAAAAAATGAATGTATCAAGGTGGAAATTTGCCTCTTTGAGAAAAAAAAGACCTGCTGGAAAAGTTGAGTTTCAAAAAAGAAAGAAAAAAAGTGGCATTGCTCTTGTAAAATGGTAGATTGTGGCAAACCTGGGGGTTTAGGAGGTTGGGGTTTAAAAAACATTTTCTTATTTAGCAAAGCACTTGCCATGAAATGGATTTGGGGGCTAATTTCTATTCAAGGTCTATGGAGCTAAACTTTGTACAAAAATACATTGAGCTAGATTCAATCGAAGATTGGATTTGGAAGTTAAACAAAAGGTTGCATCAATGTTCAATATTATAGAAAGTGATTGTACTATAATTAACCCTTGTAGGCCAATGGTTGATTTGAAAGGTAGGGTATGGTGTGAAAATTTGGGTTGGTTTTGGACCCATGGATTAACAGTGGAGGAGACTACATACTATTTGAAAATGTTATGATGTCACTTCATGATCGAGTTTTAATATTTCTAAATCAAGTGTCATTGGCTACTCAAACTACAATGTGGAGACATGAATAGTAGACTGCTACATAAATGGGATTACCTACCAAAGATTAGGGAGAGTGGAAGTTTATATTTCTAAGCTCAGAAGAATCCATGTCAAGTTGCAAGAGATAGGGGATGAATTGATCTAGTCTAGAAATGTATATAGAGGATCATATACCCCAAAGGTTGGTGACATTATTCTTTGTGAAGAGAGTAATGAGGTTGCGTCACATTTGTGGTGGAGTGTGGTTTAGAAGTTTATATTTCCTTTCAAGTCCCGAATAGTTATGTGGATTGCAAATGAAAATAAAGTTTCTACATGGGAAATTTTACAAAGGAGGACTAAGCATAGGCCTAGGAGATGTCCACTATGTAAGAATGAGAAGGAAACCATCTCCCATTTACTGACATCCTAGGTATATATTGTCCAGGTTTGGAGGGAAATTTCAAAACGTTTTGGCTTTAGGTTGAATTGGAATGGAGATGTGATGGAAGTTCGTTTAAAATCTTAGGTTAACACATCAAATAAAACATTATAGCTCTCTTGTTGATTATTTCCTAGGGAATTTGGTTTTCGATAAATGCAATTTTATTTGAGGATCACTTTATGTTGTCAAATCAATGTGTTGTAGGAAGTAAGTCTATCGACTTAGATAGATTTTCATAAGAACATAAGGAAAAATCCCAAAGGTAGATAGTAGTTGTAATACCCTCAGTTTGACCCTGTTGTAAATGTATATGTACATATGTTATATACGTTGGTGAGGCAGTATGGTTTTGGGCTAGAGCACTTATGTGATATTAGGTTGGAGAGCCTATATCTTGAAAGGTCTGTGAGCCTAGCATTGTACATTGTAACCACACTGATATATATATTAATAAAATACATCATGGTTGGAGACCAAGTCAAACAATAGAGTATGGGGGGGTATGACTCCACGAGAAGGAAAGGGGGCTAGGGGATTAAGTAAAGGGGCTAATCCAAGGAATATAATATTATATTCCTAAGTCATAAGTCTTATTTCATTATTTTTATCCTAAGTTCCCAAGTAATGGGATGACTTCCCAAGTGGTTAGAGAGTAGTTATTTTAGTGACACATGTCAAAAAGTTAGCATGCATATATAAAGTTTGGGATTAGTGAGAAAGACATGCATTTTATTATTCCATTCTTTCCATTCTTTATCTAGGAAGTTGGGGGTGATATAGTGAGCCATTGTAACCATGTTTTCTTTGTGAACCATGGAATCCTAGGTGGATTTGGGTGAACATTCTCCTTGGATTGCCTTGGGGAAGGATAGTGATATAGAGGGAGAAAAATATGGGATGGGTTTCCCTTGGTGTGAGGCCTAGAGGATATCTAGAGACTCCATTGGTGCAACTGGAGTTCTTGGAGCCACAACTTAGAAAGTTCTTGGTGTAACTGTGTTGGAATCCCTAGAAGGGAAGGAGGACATCCTAAGGAACTGCAGTGTGGATAAGGGAGTCCACTTCCTTGGGTTGTGTAGGTTGGGGAAAGGGAGTTGTAGGTTGGAATTGCTACCAAAATTTGGTACCTTGTCCTAGTTGAATCCAATATTGACTATGAGACCTTAGTTGGCCTAGAGAGTGTGCCTTTTCCTTGGTGGATTCATAGCCCTAGCTCAAGGGTGACCTACTATTGAGAGAGATGAGATAGTTGTGTCTATGGCTAGGTGGAACATATGAGGTCTGCAACTAGTCAGTGCTTCTATTTAAGATAAGTGTTATGTATTATATGCTTTAATTATTTGTATAATGTGTCTTTTTATATGCTACATTATGTTATGTTGTGCATGTGTATATTTGTGTATATTATTATTTGTTATGCATAAGTTATGCATGAAACTATATATTATTTAGATTTTATAAGTGTACCATATGTAATGCATATTGTTATAAATTGGTATCAGAGCCCATTGGGCATAATTATTCATGATATCTGAGAAATCTTGAGCCAAGTTAAGATAAAATTAAAAAAACAATATGTACAGAGGTTAAATTGTAGTGACATATTCATGGAAGTGAGTCTAGGGTGTGTTACATATTGGTATTAGAGGTTTGTCTTCAATATTGAGCCTATATGGGCTAGGAATCATAAGTAGGGGAAAGTACAAGTATGGATGTCTGCAAACTGCTTGTAAAAATCCCCCCTGTGGATTTGGGGAAATTCTTGAAAGTTTGAAGAAATTGAGGTTAAGGGGTTAACATCCCCAAATTTTTCCTCTGTATTGGTGCGTAGAGGCCTAAACTTGGCCAAGTTTGTGAGATTTACAATTGGCAATGGGGAATTTAGGGGAAATTGGGAAAAATTACCAATTTATGAGAGAATTAAGGTTGAATATGTGCTCAAAATTGTTGTAAGGATGATTAATTCTAGAAAATTGATAGTTAGAGTGTCAAAATTGGGACCAAGAGATCAAATATGGTGTTTCCATGGCAACCTGCCTTAAGGAAATTGGGCGAAATTGAGTAAAAAGCCCCAATTTTTAGAATAAATCTATGGAAAATGGATTAAGGGAGATTGAATGGATAGTTCCAAGGTCAATTTGGTTTAACTCAATGGATTTGAAGAGTCAACCTGAGAAAATTTGGGGAAATTGAGAAAATTGGGTGAAATCCCCAATTTATGAGCAAAAATTCCAAGCTAAAAACTCTCGTAATAATTGAATTGATAGGTCCTTGCATCAATTTAATACGTATAGGATGAAATTTAGCTCAGGAAGCCAAGAATTGAAAAATTCATAGTGACCTGCATAGACAAAGTTTTTTGAAAGTAATAAATTATTGGGAATTTTGAAAGTTTAGGGAAAATTCCATACATGATGATGTGGAGGTCATGTGTCAAGTGACGTGGCGGTGGTGATGTGGAATACCATAGTGTAAATTCCATGATGGTGGTATCAGAGGGGGGGATTTACATGTGGTCGGGTCCACGAAGGTTGAGTTATGAGTCGGGTTGTCTAGGCAGCAAGCCCACAGGTGACATCAGCACCACAACCATAAAAGCAGTTTATGAGACTTCGGTGAAGCGGTTTTGAAAATTTCTTTGGAGGCCCATAATTGGTAGAATGTTTCCTTGTGTCATGAGGGTGGTAATAGGTTATGGGAACTTGGTGCCAAATTAATGAGTGTGTGACTCAAAGTCCCATAATCATCACGTTTTGTTTATCAATGATCAATGATCAGGAAGTTGTGCACCAGGAGAAAAAGTGTGGGATGGGACCCCACTTATCATTGCATCCAATACAAAGCTTCCAGGTGGAGGTATGTTAAAGGAGGTGGGACCCCCTATTCCATTGATGACCCAAAAAAATTTCATATGGACAAACAAGGATAGTGAGGGTATGATGGCCCACAAATAAATAAATAAATAGGAAAAAGGAAAAAGGGAAAAGGAAAAAGAAGGAAGAAGAGAGAAGGAAGTTTAATGTAGAAGTGATGAGGCAAGACCATGGTGTCCAAGGAGGTGATATGGAATCACCTTAGGGTTCCATATGGACCTAGGGTGCCACATCAACATCCATGTTAGTAGGTTATCACATTAGCAGAGGATGGACTATGTTTTAAAAAAAACAAGTCTGGAGCAAATTAACTCGAAATCAAGTGAAATTATAGGGTTAATTTTGCAGTTTCAAGGCCTATAGAAATTTCATTGAGGATCACTGGCCAATTCTGATTCAATTTTCCATAAATGGAAAATTAAAGGTTTTTGAAGAACAAGGTGGCAATCTTTGACAAAGACCCTATTATTGATCAAATTTTTACAATGAGTCCAAGAAGTAGACATGAATATGCCTACTTTTTCTTTTGGCATAATTCCAAAGAGTTTGGAGGGGAGATGCCAAAACAAGGAAAAATCCACTATTATGAGCCACTTTTGGGTATTATTGATATTTCCAGAGGAGGAAAAGGGACCCTAGATCACAAATCTAGAAAAATTATTTACTCAACATTTTACATACTCATAAATCCAGAAACAATTTCATTAGTTAAGTCTTTCCACGACTACTCAGTTTGAGAGATAGCTAGTTTGGCTAAAAATTCTGGAAAAGTGTGAAAAGTACAAAGTTGGCATTTCCATATTATTGCATAGTTTCACTAGAGCAATAGATTTACAATATGAAAGTTGATGTGTTCTCACCATCATCATTATTATCATTTCTTGATACAAAATTTTCCTCGATTCCTACATATTTTCTTCTCCATAAGGCAGAAGATGGACTCTCATCTAAATCGCACCAGTGAAGAAAATGACAAATTGGGGAGAAGTGGCATATTCAAAGAGCCATAATTTTTAGCCCATAACTTAGATTGAGGCATGAGAATAGTTGTTGGAAAGGAAAACCATAGGACAACATGACATAAGTTTAAGTTCTCCAAGGGGGCATCTAGTTGTTTCATAAAGTTTTAGGGAAAAGGACAATTAGGCTTTGTGAACCATGCAATTGCTTAATATTAAAGATTTCCAAAAAGCCATTAATTTTGGAAAAATGTTTCTAGATGTTAGAGGCACATGATATATGTGAGTATTGGGTAAGGATGACTATAGATACTCATGATGGTTCCTATGAAGTAGCGTAGAGGCACATTTGAAGGTATTAATCAATGGGGTAGCGCTAAGGAAAAGAAAAGAAACTCAAGGAGATAAGATTATTCCAAGGTATTATAACAATATAGTCAAATTCCATGAATATATATTGTTAAAGGTATGTTGCAGATCTGATTTAGTTCAATCATAATAAAGGAACCAAGAAGTTGGTGCCTTAAGAAAGAAAAATAAGAGGTTCATTCACTTTAAAGGGTGGAAATAGAGACATAAAGCAATGCATTATCTGCATATTTGTTTTAGAAGGATGCAACTAGACTTCAAAGAGAGGTATTCCATAACTTGAAGTGGATTCTAGGACTGATCAAAGTAAGTCTAAGAGCAGTTGAGGATAGTGGAAAAAGGTACTACATTGTGGATGTCAAGCTAGTTGGAGTATATTGCAACACTCAAGGAATTATGAAAATAATGAATGGGGATTTTTTATACATGTAGAGAATACTTAGTGCATTCCCAAAGTGGAATGGGATGACATTTTAGGAAGAATATAAGAAGAGTAGTAATTCCATAATGGGAATATTAAGGAAGTACATGAGAAGGAAAGCATATATTTATGCTTGATAATGTTTGCAAAGGAGTTGGAAAGGCTAAAATATGTTGATGCAATTGTTGTAGAAGCAATTGTGACCATGACAAGTAGAACAATCAGGTTTAGCAAAAGAAGTTGGAAAACATGACATAAATGAAACATTTCAGCATGTTGAAATGTCGATTAATGAAGTTAATTTTAAGGTTGGTTTGGTCAAAGACACAGAGAGTGGCTAATTAGAACGCAATGCTAATATTCAGTTGGATTAATGCATGTTACAGCATTATGAATATTGAAAGTTTCAACCAAAATAAAGTTGAGATAAGATTGTCTAGGTAAATGAAACAATTGTGAGGTGGCAGTACCAATATGATGTATTGGATAGAAATGCAAACTGGCCAAGTGGGACTTGGCTAGAAGGTGTTTAGACAAAGGAACCACAATATACAAAGTATCAAATGGATATCACAAAGGCTGCAAGAACCCATAGGAATTTATGAACAACTATATATAGCACAAGAATCTGGAATAAACATGCACTAGTATGCATACTATGAGTGAATGTTTGGTGCATATAAATATGTAGTGATGCACGTGAAAATGTTTGAGCATGCATATAACATGATGTAGACTAAGAGTAGTTTGTTTTTATATACAAAATAAAGTTGTTATTTTGATTGAAAGTTGTTAATGATGGATTATGTATCCAAGAAATGGTTGATAGCATGGTTGAGGGTGTTGATGTTGATGTTGCATATGATAGTTATCCATATGAAGAAAATATGAGAATGTTAAAATGCTAGATAAGAGGTTGGTGAAGGGAGCCTCTCAGCCTCTAAAAGATACTAGTTGATCAAGTAGCATCGAGTAAATTGATGGCAGTCATATAGGTATAATTTTGGTATGGTTATGATGCATAAATTTTGAATGGAATTGAGCTAATAATTCCCTTAGTCAAAATTCCATAATTAAATTGATGTGTTGGAATGAACTATCGACATGTCATGTTACATTGGTTATGAGTTCATAACAAAACTAGGTCTAGAGATATACTCTTGTTATAAAAAGGGATGCCAAAATAGATAGCCATGTGTGAAGCCATAATGTGATTGGATATGTAAATACTATAGTGCTACACAAGTATCCAATGGTATTCCTACTTATAATTGATATTTGGATTGAAACCTTTTTTTCCAACACTAAAGAGTTCTAAAGAATTATATTCTCGGTGTTGTGTTTGGGTTGAAAAGGAAGGTATCCAAATGGTTGAACAAGTAATAGGGAATTGTATGGATCATGTGTCGAGGCATTGGCTAGACCTTCCAATTCACCATGGTGGAATGCATGACCTAGAAAAGTGGTATTCTTGGGTTAATGCAATGATGCATTGAATATATGTGCATGTGTAAATTATGGAAGTGTGAAAGTAGTGAACTTGCACACATGCATGATGATATGTGTGTGTGTGATGATAACCTTCCGCATGAGATCAATGTTCTGCATAGCCCTATTGAAATCCCTTGGTTTGTTCTTGTATTTGATGGTATAGTAATTTTGTAGTGACATGGCTACTTGAAACCCCTCACTAAGGGCCAAGTACTCCTCCTATTAATCATTAAATGTTTCACCTTGTCCTTGTTGTCCTTGATTTCATTTATGTTTCTCCCCCAAGAAAATAGGCATAAGAGGTCTAGAAAACACTCTACTAGTGGTCCTAGTGCCAATGTGTGCAGGAATGTTATTGTTGTTGCCTTTTGCATGATTGGACATTACAAGCTTTCATCACTAGGGAGAGAAGGACATTACCAAGCTCTTCCACATCAATATTTAGGTCAAGAAGACCAAGATAGATGTTATTTTTTACTCTAGTTCACGATGTTGGATCATGTTGTCATTGATGCCAATGGTTTGATTGATTGATGTCAAGTGATTGATTCATGCCAAAGGATTTATTGATTGATGATTGATGTAATGTAATATGTATTGTCCTTGATGAGAATTCATAGATGAAGATGGATCAATGAGTTGTCATTGATATGATGAAGATGGATCAATGAGTTTTCATTGATACATGATGAAGATGGATCGATGTGGTTTCATTGGTATCAGATTGGGTTCCTTCAGAAATCAGTTCAACCACTGAAAGGTAGATCATAGAGAGTACCAAATCATATAAAAATGGAATACCGCACTTTTATAGATGAAAGTATGATTTTTGGAGCATAAGGATGAAGACATGTATACAAGCACAAGGGTTTGAAATTTGGCAATCAATTGTAGATGGATACACAGTACCAGCAGTTCCACCAACAAATGACAAAGTAGTAAAACTTGGTCAGAATAATTCCAAAGCTACAAATGCACTTTTGAATGGTCTCAGTGAAACAGTATTCACCAAAGTTTCACATTGTAAATCAGCCAAAGAGATTTGGGACAAGCTTCGAAATATTTATGAAGGAGATACAAAAGTCAAAGCAACAAAACTTCAAACTTACAGAGGTCAGTTCGAACAACTAAAAATGAAGGAAGATGAGAATATTGTAGCCTACTTCTTAATAGTTGACGAAACAGTGAATGCAATCATAGGATTGGGAGAAGAAATTGAAGAATCTGTAATTGCTCAAAAGGTACTAAGATCTCTTCCTATGAGATTCAACCCTAAGATATCAGCACTAGAATAAAGGTCAGATATGAACTCAATAAGCATGGATGAACTTCATGGCATCTTCACAGCATATGAAATGAAAACTGAACAGGAAAATCCATATGTAAAAGAAGTATCCTTCAAAGCATCTAAAATATCAAAGCAAAAGAAAAAGGAACAAGAAGAACATAGTAGCAGTGACGACTCGGAAGATGATGAAGAAGTGGCCAACTTCGTCAAAATACTGAACAAGGGAACCAATGGTAGGTATAGAGATAAGCTTCCTTTAATTTGTTTTAATTGTGATGGTATTGGTCATTTTGCTAACAAATGTCCTCATAAGAAAAAGAGAAATGTTGAAGGTTACTCAAAAGGAAAACACACATATAAAGTAAAAAGAACTATAAAGAAAGATTTCAAGAAAAGATTGTGCATCAAAGAATACATCTCATCATCAGATGAAGATGAAATCAATGACAGTGAGACAGGAAGAGTTCTATTCATGGCAGTAAAAGATTCCGACAAAGAAGACTTCGAAGAAGAATATGAAGAAGTCGAAAATGAAATTGAAGAGGCAGAAGTTGACTATCGAGAATAATTAATGTGTTCCATAGAAGTTATCATAAGAGAAAAGAAGAAAAACAAGAAACTACAAGCAGAACTAGACAAGAAAAAGGACACTCGAGAACTAGAACAAATGATCACAAGATTGAAGGTTCAAATAGAAGAAGATAAAAGAATTGAAGAAGAACTCAAATAACAACTAGAATAAAAGGACAAGATCATTGGAAACTTGGAAGCAGAGATTGTCACACTAAGAAAGGATATTCAAAAGAAAAATATGCAGAATAGATCAAAAGTTTTGGATGACATTATCAGCAGTCAAAAATCTCATCTTGACAAGTCTAGACATGGATACAATCAGACATAAAAGGGATCAAGCTCCAAAACAACAAAGCAAGAAACAAATCCAAAAATCTATGCAGAAACAATCAAAGGGGATAGGAAGATGTATAAGGAAGATTACAAGGACACTCCTCCACCGAGAAGATTCAGATTCCAGAATCAACAACAGATGGATAGGCCTCAAGAAGAAGGATTCATAAGAGCACCTTCTTTCAGAAGATCTTCAACTCCCAGGTATCAAACTATATTTTTTGGTTTATGTTATGCATGTAATAATTTTGAACATAAAACTGTGAATTGCAGAGCTAATAATAGGAACAACAACAAATTTGAGAGTCATACACAAAGGGGTTACTCAAGAAGACCTAGTGAAACACAAAGAAGAAGTTACAACATGTTTGAATATTTGAGCACTGAAGTGGAATGTTACAAATGTAACAATTTTGGACACGTGGCCAAAAATTGCAGAATGACAGTCCCTCCTAAAGAACCTCAATAGAATAACAACGGTTACAGACAAGAACCTCAGAAAATGACATGGATAAGAAAGCAAGATCAGTATAGCAATGAAGAATGCACAGTCTCTCTACATGCTAAGCAGAAGAAACATGGTTGGTATGTTGACAGTGGGTGTTCAAAACACATGACAGGTGATAGAGACAAATTTATTACATTGTGAAAGGAAAGAAATGGATCAGTCTCCTTCGGAAATGATAATTCAGCCAAAATCATTGGAGAAGGCACAGTCTGAATTGGGAACAAGAATAAAAAGGCACAAAATGTTCTGTTGGTAGAAGATATGAAACATAATCTTGTAAGTGTGAGTCAAATGTGTGACCAAGGTCATAAAGTTACTTTCTATTCACAAAAATGTGAGATAAGAAAAGAAGGTTCAGGGAAATTGGTCGGTACAGCTGCAAGAACTTCAAACAACATATATGTGTTAAGTGAAATTGAAAGTGAAAAATGTTGTCTAAGAAAGGAAGATGAAAGTTGGCTATGGAATAGAAGAATGGGTCACATGCATTTTGATCCGAAATCGGATTCAGAAGCCTGACAGGGCATGAAAAATGCTCAAAAATGAAAGTGCTCGGAATCCAACGAAACCAACACCATTGCGTCCGTCTCGTCTTCCTGATTCCGGTGGTATAATTTTTTTGTCAAACGGAGTCCGTATGGAGAAGATATCGCATTTTGTCTGCCACGCCAAACAGGGAAAATTTTGGATGCTGACTGTACCTGTCCGTATAGTCCGTACAGGGACACGTGGCAGGTCCATACGATGACACATGGTAGATTCTGTACAGGACACGTGGCAGCCTCAGAGCATGACATGTGTCAGGCAGATTTGGCATTTATGGCATACGGTTGGACCAATCTCGAGGTGACACGTGTCAACACTGGAAGGGTGACACGTGGCACGGGATGACGTCAGCATCGTACGGTAGATGACGTGGCAGGCTTACGTGGTGTATGACATGGTAGTACGGCGCACTGACATGGTAGGTGACGTGGGTGAATCATCGATCGACACGTGGCATCATTTAGGCGAATGGTAAGGTGCCACGTGGCCCAATCCTGGGCTGCCACGTGGCACCCTGGGTTTAGCCAATAAGGGCTATGTCAAAAGCTTTTGGGGCCCGGAGGATTCGAACCCCGGACCTCCTCCTCCAGCTACGCCTTATGAAAGTCCACCCAACCACTATACCGTGCATTAGTTCTTGTTTGGTATATGTGTTGTATTATTTTTAAAATGGTTTGAAACGTTATATGGGGCGCGTCCAGGCTGGGGCTTAGCCCCAGCCCTGGTCGTACGCCTTTATATATGACCATAGCCTATGTTAAATGGCGCGCGTATGTTCAGCCCTCGGTCACACTATTTACATGTGCCCATACCTTCCAATGGAGCGCGTAGGGTTATGTTAAGCCCGCGGTCTTGTGGTTGCCATGTGACCATGACAAAGGGCGCGCGTGGATACAAAGGGGGCTAGCGCCCAATATAGTTATAAAGTGGGTATTATAACTAAAAATTGGTTTTTTAGTTATTAATTAGGCCTTTTTTAATGTAATTAGCCCATTTTTGGGGGTTATTGGGCTTTTTTAGAGCCTAATTTTTGGGAGGAAGTTGGGGATGAGCAACCAACTTTCCCACTATTTAACCAAGGCCATTTTGAGGCCAAGGGGTCATCTTTTGGGACAGCTTTTGGACGGTTTTTGAGAGAAAAGATGCTGAGGAAAAGCCAAGTCAAAGCCAGTTTGAGGCAGGGAAGCTGTTGAGGAGGAGATGCTATCGGACGATTTCTGAGAGCTCGGGACATCTGTTTCAGGTGCCGTCTTTTGTGCAAGATTCTAGAGATCTGGGCGAACATGACCAGATCAGTCTGGAATCCATTTGGAATTGTAAATATGTACTATTAAGCTTTCGAACAGAAATAAAGAAGCCTCCCCCACAGAGAAAAGGCCCGGAGACGTAGGCAAAGTTGTGCCGAACTTCGTTATCAACCTGTGTATTATGGTTTGTTGTTTCTCATTATTTTTCAGATTTGCAAATATGTTAATGGCTGTATAATTCATTTTCCTTTCTCGCTCTTTCGTTAAGTTTCCCAATGGTCAATTAATGCATGCAATTTAAAAACTCAACCATAAGTCATTCGAAAAAACCTGACGGATCAAGTGGTATCAGAGCTAGTTGACGTTTGGATTTGAGTTTTGCATGTTAGCCAAGGGAGAACACATCTCAAGGAGGAAAATGGCATCTATAGGAGGACTTTCTCAAGACGAGAAGGAGTTCAGAGATTCGGTGTTTGCCATGGCCGAGATGGTGAAGGTGTTGTATGAAGACTACTTGGAACGAAAGAGCACGGTTCAAG
>ML791634.1:197392-211936 GCA_009831015.1 Picea engelmannii | reverse complement strand
TTTATTAATTCTCCTTTTGATTATAACAAGCATAATCAAGTAAACCGGAACTTGTGGAAACTTTATCCATGTGCTTATTGTCTTTCACCTAAGCATTGTGTTGCCAAGTGTTGGAAGAGACAAACTTTGTACAGGAAACCTATTTCGTCCAAGAAGGAAACGCGACGTAAAGGCTCAAGTCCACAACGGAAGAAGGAGAAGGTTAAACAAGTCTGGATGCCAAAAAATCGTTGTACGTTTTGCAGCAAGAGTGGACATCAAAAGGCTAGTTGTTGGAAGCTTAATCCAGAGCTTCGTCCCAGGAAGGACAAAAGGATTTTTCATGCACCCACGAAGGAGGAAGGATTACCAGCGAAGCGAGAGGAACATCGTGAAGGAAAGAAACCAACCACTTGGTTCTGCCAGAAGTGGATGTCTCGACTTCAGTGTGTTTTGCTTCCCCTGATGTAATCATCTTTCAAAGACAAAGAGAAAGCCGGGTGGCCTATCCCGAGCTTGTCGAGTGGTCAGTAACCTTTTGGGGACCAAAAGGTCTTATTGTTGGGAGGTGTGATCCGAAATCGGATTCAGAAGCCTGACAGGGCATGAAAAATGCTCAAAAATGAAAGTGCTCGGAATCCGACGAAACCAACACCATTGCGTCCGTCTCATCTTCCTGATTCCGGTGGTATAATGTTTTTGTCAAACGGAGTCCGTATGGAGAAGATATCGCATTCTGTCCGCCAAGCCAAACAGGCAAAATTTTGGATGTTGACTGTACCTGTCCGTACTGTCCGTACAGGGACACATGGCAGGTCCATACGATGACACATGGTAGATTCCATACAGGACACGTGGCAGCCTCAGAGCGTGACATGTGTCAGGCAGATTTGGCATTTATGGCGTACGGTTGGACCAATCTTGAGGTGACACGTGTCAACACTGGAAGGGTGACACGTGGCACGGGATGACGTCAGCATCGTATGGCAGATGACGTGGCAGGCTTACGTGGAGGATGACGTGGCAGTACGGCGCACTGACATGGCAAGTGACGTGGGCGAATCATCGATCGACACGTGGCATCATTTAGGTGAATGGTAAGGTGCCATGTGGCCCAATCACGGGCTTCCATGTGGCACCCCGGGTTTAGCCAATAAGGGCTATGTCAAAAGTTTTTGGTGCCCAGAGGATTCGAACCCCGGACCTCCTCCTCCAGCTACGCCTTATGAAAGTCCACCCAACCACTATACCGTGCATTAGTTCTTGTTTGGTATATGTGTTGTATTATTTTTAAAATGGTTTGAAATGTTATATGGGGCGCGTCCGGGTTGGAGCTTAGCCCCAGCCCTGGTCGCACGCCTTTATATATGACCATAGCCTATGTTAAATGGCGCGCGTATGTTCAGCCCTCGGTTACACTATTTACATGTGCCCATACCTTCCAATGGAGCGCGCAGGGTTATGTTAAGCCCGCGGTCTTGTGGTTGCCATGTGACCATGACAAAGGGCGCGCATGGATACAAAGGGGGCTAGCACCCAATATAGTTATAAAGTGGGTATTATAACTAAAAATTGGTTTTTTAGTTATTAATTAAGCCTTTTTTAATGTAATTAGCCCATTTTTGGGGGTTATTGGGCTTTTTTAGAGCCTAATTTTTGGGAGGAAGTTGGGGATGAGCAACCAATTTTCCCACTATTTAACCAAGGCCATTTTGAGGCCAAGGGGTCATCTTTTGGGACAGATTTTGGACGGTTTTTGAGAGCAAATATGCTGAGGAAAAGCCAAGTCAAAGCTAGTTTGAGGTAGGGAAGCTGTTGAGGAGGAGATGTTGTCGGACGATTTCTGAGAGCTCGGGACATCCGTTTCAGGTGCCGTCTTTTGTGCAAGATTATAGAGATCTGGGCGAACATGACCAGATCAGTCTGGAATCCATTCGGCATTGTAAAGATGTACTATTAAGCTTTCGAACAGAAATAAAGAAGCCTCCCCCACAGAGAAAAGGCCCGGAGACGTAGGTAAAGTTGTGTCAAACTCCATTATCAACCTGTGTATTATGGTTTGTTGTTTCTCATTTTTTTTCAGATTTGCAAATATGTTAATGGCTGTATAATTCATTTTCCTTTCTCGCTCTTTCGTTAAGTTTCCCAATGGTCAATTAATGCATGCAATTTAAAAACTCAACCATAAGTCATTCGAAAAATCCTGACGGATCACATTTTGATAACCTTGTCAAAGTCAACAAAAGAGAAGCAATCAGAGAAATGCCCTAGATCACGAAACCAATCAACACTTTATGCAAGCATTGTCAACAAGGAAAGAAAACAAAGACCAGGTTCAAATCAAAGGAATATTGAACAACAAGACCACTGGAAATTGTGCATACTGATCTAGTTGGACCAACTACAACAAATGGCTTAAAAGGTGAGAGATACTTTATGTTATTAGTTGATGATTATAAAAGAATGATTGCAGTTTGATTTCTCAAGAACAAGTCAGAAGATTTTGAAAACTTCAAGATATACAAGGAAATGGTTGAAAATGATATGGATTCAAGAATCAAATGCTTGATATTTGATAATGGAGGAGATTTCACTTCAAAGGAATTTATGGACTACTATAGCAGTCATGGAATAAAAAAGCAATTCTCTGTTGCTAGGACACCTCAACATAATGGACTTGCTGAAATAAAGAACATGATAGTATAGAAAATGGCTCGAACAATGCTAATGGATTCCAAATTGACAGATATATTTTGGACACAGACAGTGCATACAACAGTTCATATTCAAAACAAATTAATGCTCAGAAACAAGACTGATAAAACTCCCTACGAGCTATGGAAAGGAAGACCAGCAATTGTGAAGCACTTTAGAGCTTTTGGAAGCAAATGCTACATCAAAAGAGAAGATGGTAGAATGGGAAAGTTTGACTTTCGTGTGGATAAAGGAGTACTTGTTGGTTACTCAAGTACAAGGAAAGCATACAAGTGTTACAATCTAAGATTGAACAAAGTTGTGGAAAGTATCAATGTAACAATTGATTAAACAGGCAGACCAGAATCTAAGGAAGAAGAAAACAAATCAATGGAACAAATTTTCAAAGAAGAAGAAGCGGAAGATGAAGTAAAAGAGGAAGATGAAGAGAATCTGACAGAAACAGAAGAGCAAGTTCAGCAAGTATCTCCAAAGACACCTAGCAAACGAGTACAGAAGAATCATCCTTCAGATCAGATTATTGGAAACAAAGATGCAAGAGTTGAGACTAGAAGAAAAATCCGTTCACCAGAACAAACACACCTAGCACTCTCATCTGCAATTGAACCAAACTATTTTGAAGAAGCCAATAAGGATGAATTTTGGAATAAGGCCATGAATGAAGAATTGGATCAAATAGAGAAAAATGACACTTGGGAACTGGTTCCAAGACTAAAGAATAAGAATGTGATCAGCATAAAATGGGTTTTCAGGAATAAATTAAATGAATATGGACAAGTTACAAGGAACAAAACTAGATTGGTATGTAAAGGATATGCACAGATTGAAGGAATCGACTTTGAAGAGACATTTGCTCCATTTTCCAGAATGGAAGCAATCTGGTTTCTTTTAGCCTATGCATCCTCCAAAAATGTTAAAGTATATCGGATGGACGTAAAATCAGATTTTTTGAATGGGGAACTTGAAGAAGAAGTCTACATTGAACAACCAGAAGGATTTCATTTGTCATAGAACATAGATTATGTGTGTAATTTAAAGAAGGCCTTGTATGGTCTAAAACAGGCTCCTAGAGCATGGTACTCTAGACGGGATAAGTATCTACAACATGCAAGGTTCAGAAAAGGAAGTGCAGACAACAACCTCTACATCAAGGTAAGTGAAGGTAATATTTTATTAATTGAAGTTTATGTTTATCATATTATTTTTGGTAGTGATGATGACAGGTTAAGCCAGAAATTTGTAAAAGATATGCAGAATGAATTTGAAATGTCGTTACTTGGAGAACTATCCTTCTTTTTGGGACTTCAGATACGTCAAAGCAACCAAGGAATATTTATTTCTCAAACTGAGTATATCATAGAAATGATAAAGAGGTTCGGAATGGAAGATTGCAAACCAATTATCACTCCCATGCAAACCAATTGAAAGTTGAGCAAAGATGATGATTCAAAGTCTACAGATCAGAGGCAATACAGGTCAATGATTGGTAGCCCACTATATGTGACAACATCCAGACTAGATTTAATGCAGACAGTTGGACAGGTGGCACGATTTCAAGCAGCACCAAAGGAGTCACATGTGTTAGCAGTGAAGAGGATTTTTAGATATCTCAAAGGAACATAAGAGTTTGGATTAGGGTATCCAAAAGGAAAGGATTTATCACTTATTTCCTACACAGATGCAGATTGGGTAGGTTGTATTGATGACCGACGAAGTTCCAGTGGAGTAGTGTTCTACTTGGGTGAGTGTTTAGTATCATGGCTAAGCAAGAAACAATCAACAATATATTTATCTACAGCCGAGGCAGAGTATATTGCAGCAGCATCATTTTGTACACGAGTTCTTTGGATGAAACAAACTCTGACAGATATACAGGTTGAGTATGATGAGCCCATTCCAATCTATTGTGATAATACAAGCGTCATCAGTATCTCGAAGAACCAGGGTGATTCACTCCAAGACAAATCACATTCCAATAAAGTATCACTTTCTACGGGAGCAAGTTGTAGAAAAGAACATCATAGTTGAGTATGTGGGTATAAAAGAACAAGTGGCAGGCATATTCACAAAACCACTTCCATGGGAATCCTTTGAATATCTTTGCCAGAGACTTGGAGTTATTTCTACTCCAAAATGAATGATTTTTTAATGCTTATCTTATATGTCTTAGATTTACATGAGGAAGCACCATAAGAGGACAAGTCAGTCAGGGGGAGCAACCCCGAATGGAAAGATACCTTTGCCATTGATGACAAAGGGGGAGATATTTATTAGATGTATAGGACAGAGGCACGGTTCTAGGGGGATCATGAGTGATATGATTTCAGTATTTCATCAGAGTGTTGCCATCAATGCCAAAGAGGGATATTGTTTATTAAGGTCAGTTGTCATTAATGTCAACCCTTGAAGAAAGCCCCGTAGCACAAAGGTTGGGTAATGGACCCAAGGTTGTTTGATGTAAAGATGAATCATTATTTTCTTGTCATGTTTGATAATAATTAGAAATGGATGAACTCCAAAGTGGTCCCCTTATGGTGAAATCCCTCACGAGAAGACGCTTTGCGGATTGAGTTATCCTAGAAGTATGGTTAGAGAAACCATTCTTATTTGTGGAATAATGAGATGAATTCCAATGAATTTTTCAGTGAAACTATCATATATGGATAGTACTTGTCATGCCATTTCTAGTGGTATGTGGAATGCCACATAACTCCTCACGGTTAGAGAGTTATGGCCATGAGAAGTTGGAGAACCCAGGTTTGGGTAATGGACCCAAGTTTGTTTGATGGATAACAATATGAGTTTTGATATATTTTTAGGTAATACTATTCTATATAGATATTACATGTCATTCCATTTCTGGTGGTATTTGGAACGTCACATAAATCCTCATGGTTTGAGAGTTATGGCCTTACAAAGTTGGAGGACCCTCATATGTCATCTAGAAGCCCCAAAAGGTCAAAGTATTCAAAGTGGTTTAAGAGTTTTAAAAGGTAAATAATAAAGTGAAGTGATGAGTGTACTATAATTCAAAGTGAATACAAAATAAATTAATTCAATAATAAATTTAATGGAGAAATTAGAAGTGGGTTAACCCTAAAATAAGGAAAGTGGGCAAAGTGACCTAGAAGATGTTTTTAAGGAAGCTACTTGGAGAGTATAAATAAGAGGCAAGGATCTCTCATTTAAGACACACTTGAGAATATTGAATACCTATAGGTGTCTGAGGTAACAAAAGGATATCTAAGCTTAATTTCTGAGGAAAGTGAATAAAAGAAGGTCGGAATTCAAGGAAGGATAAATTCTTTTGATGATGCTTTCTAAGGTATGTTTTTTTTTCAGGTCATCTCACCATTTTCGCAATAAATTTTTTTCTAGAGTGATTCAGACCATGAAATTGTTGTTCCGTTGAGGAAACATATCCAAGTATCTGCAGTAAAAAAATCAGCTTGTGGGTCATTGTATTTTTGGAGTTACACTCCGTGGAAAATGGGGTTTTTGGCTAGTCCTGAAACTAGTAAAAAATAGGTGTTTCGGGTAAAAACATCATAACTTCTTCATAACAGATCCAAACTCAGTAATACCAAATGTGTTGGTTAGAATAAATTCTTTATTATTCTTTGTAATAGTTTCAGATCTATTAAAAAAATATTATGTGCAGGGCATGCTCTACAATGTCGCTCTCTAGAATAAGCCAGAATTCAGCAAGGTGTGCCATTTTTGCCATAACTCCTTTTCTGATAGGTTCCAAGTAGTGAAACCTGGAGGAATTACACAAAAAAATACTGAAGAACATTGTATACCAGTTTTAGATCTTTATTCATTACAGGTACAAAGTTATGATTATTTCAAGTTAGGGTTGTTGACTAATCCAAAACTAGTCTTGTGAGACTAAGGAAACGTTTGATGAAAATGATAGTCTCTTGTTGTTAAAGTTAAGGAAGGTTTGTAGGTATGTGATCATATACACCAGGTCTATTAAGGAGTTAAATCATATTTGAATGATGAAATTGATGAGGGATTTTGGTTGAGGTACAAGTTGGGTACATGGTTGAGACAAGTAGTTGATGAGTTGGCACATACATGAGGTGTATAGTTGATGATGTTGGTACATATTGATGAGTCATAGTTGATGAGTACTTGACATGTGATTGGTTCATATTTGGTACATGGTTGGTTGCATTTTTTTATGGTACATGTTGATTACAGATTGTTTATTACAGGTTGGTGCATGGTTGAAGCACTTGTTTATGGTACAGGTTGATTATAGGTTGAGGTGCAGGTTGATGCATGGTTGATGCATGGTTCAGGTTTATTGGTACAGGTTTACAGTGGTATATCTCACAGTGATAGTGTGACATTGGTTCCATCATTCTACTTCTACTTCAGGGCGGTTGGATGGGCCAAGGACAGGTGGTTGTAGCCACATTCCGGTTGTAGCTGGAGAACATAGGGGGTTGTAGCCTCCTTCTAGTTGTAGCCAGAGAATTGGGGAGTTGGAGATTCCCTCAAGTTGGAGCCTCCTTCCAGATGTTGTTGGAAAACAAAGGAAGTTGGTGCTTCCAATGAATGTAATTCTTCAATACATATAAGATAAAGCATTCGGTGGTTTTCTCTCGATTTGGGTTTCCATGTAAAACACTGGTATACTGTGTATGTGTGTGATTGTTCATTTCTTATTGCTCATTATTGGATAATAATTCTACATTGATATAACACTTGGATTATTTGGAGAAAAGGGATTATATTTATGCTATTACTGATTCACCCCTCCTCTCAGTAATCCAACACACGGGTTAATCTCATAGCAGTGAATCTGGTCAACAAACTTGGATTGGAGGTTCATGATCATCCTAGCCCATATCCATTGGGTTGGGTAAAAATGAATGTAGAGATAAAGGTAACAAAACATTGTAAGATTAAATTTGTTGTAAGTTCTGATTTTATTGATGAAGTGGAATTAGACGCAGTGCCCCTTGATGTATGTGGAGTAATGTTTGAAATCCCCTACATGTATATGAGGGATGCAATATTTATGCAGAGAGCCAACTAGTACTGACTAATCAAGGATGGGAATTCCTACATCATTAACACACTTAAAGGCAAGTCAAAGATCTCGTCGGTAAGTGCCACCCAATCCAAAAAGTTAATTAGTTATAGTAAGAAATATGTTTTTCTTTTCTGAAGAGAAAGTCAATTTGATGATGAGTCAATGAGAGTAAAGGAATCCCTACATAGGTGTACTAAAAAGCAGAAATATCAATTGGAATATTTTCTATAGGCATACATAGGAGTGTTCTGAGAGCCTAAAGGGATACCACCTAAGAGGGAAGTGGAGAATGAAATACAATTATTGCCAAACTACCCCTTATTGAATATTGGGTTGTATAGACAGTTTGTTATAGAAGTGAATGAAGTGGAGAAGCAGTTGCAACAGTTGTTGGAGCAGGGTGTGATTCGACCAAGTACCTCACCTTGTGGGTCACCCATCATAATTGTACCCAATAAGGATGGGACTTGGAGAATTTTTATATATTACATGGCATTGAACAAGATTACACTGAAGAATCAATGCCATTTGCCAAGGATCGATGATCTATTGGACCAACTGGAACATGTCAAGTACTTCACTAAGCTGGATTTGAAATCAAAATATCATCAGGTACGATTCAAATAAGAAGATACTTGGAAGACTACCTTCAAGGCAAGGCAAGGTTTGTATGCATGGTTGGTTATACCATTCAGTTTATGCAACACACCAGCTACATTTATGAGACAAATGAATAATGTTTTACACCCTTATCTAGATTCATTTGTTATTGTTTATTTGGATGATATATTGGTTTATAACGCTATCTAGGAGGAGCATATTTCACATCTTATGCAGGTGTTAGAGACTCTGAAAAAGCAGTAGCTACTGGCCAATCTCAAGAAATTCAAGTTTGCTTAGCATTCTTTGGTGTATTTGGGGTATGTGATCTGTGTTGGGGAGCTCAATATAGATCCTGAAAAGATGGAGGCCATCATGAAATGGCCAGTTCCTACAAATGTCACTAAAGTTAGGAGTTTTATTGGGGTAGCACAATACTTATAGAAGTTAATAGATTCATTTTCAGTGGTATCTACACCACTCCATGCCAGAACATACAGTGGTAAGAGTTTCCAATGGGGGAATAATCAAGAGAAGACCTTTGATGAGATGAGAAGAAAGATGAGTCAAGCACTAATGATCGCACTACCAAACTTGTAGAAGCCCTTCAAAATGGAGACAAATGCAAGTGGGTATTCCATGGGAGTAGTACTAATGCAGGGAGGAAGGCCCATATGCTATCATTCTGAAGTATTTCATGGGGTGGTTCTCAAATACTCTACCTGCGACAAGGAGCTATACACCTTGGTACAAGATGTCAAAAAGTGGAAGAACTATATGATGGGAAAGGAGACCATCATCCACACCAATCACCAGCCACTACAGTATCTGTAATCCCAAAGTAAGCTACAACAAACCATGCATTACAAGTGGATGGAGTTTTTACAAAAAAATCATTTGGTCGTAAAGTATAAGAAGGGTAACATAAATAAGTTGGTAGACGTGTTTTCACAACAGCCTACATCCAAGATTACAGCTTTGGGAACTCTGATGCAAATGGAGCCTTTTACTCATGATGCATATAAAGAGGCATACATAGAAGATGAGGACTTCAAGGATCTATTTCAGTGGCTACAGGGCCAGATTCATATAGAAGAAGGTGATGACAATGTTGACTATCATTTCTAGAATGGTTTACTCTACAAGCTCGATAAGATCTATATTCCTAAACATGAATGATTGTAACATCCCCACTATAAACCCCAGTTTGATTATGCTTAATGTATATATAACATGTGGGTACGAACAGAGCGATGTAATATGTGAATTGCATTTTTATGTTTTAAATAATAAAATGTGATGCCAACTACTAACAAGAGATGGGGGTTGAATTAATCCAAAATAGAGGGGAGGTTCTAAGAGAATGGCTAAGAGGGGTCTAAGGGGGGATTACCCATGTATATTAATTCCACCCATTTTTCTAAAATTACTATTTGTATATGAACCTTCTAATTTTTGGTTGAGTGTTACCAAAGACAATCATTAAATACATGTAAGAGGGTGGGTGTGAGTGGTCACATCCCAAAGTTATTGGGCACATGGGGGTTGAATACAATCAACTTTGGGAAGAATGTGAGTCAATAAAGGCAAGCCAAAGGGAGGAAATTGGTATGGGTTGGGACAACAATTTTTACACATTGAGTTTTGTTGCATGAGGAGAAAGTAGAGAGCAAGAAAGAGAGAGTGGAGTTGGTGCATCCATGGAGGGAAAATTCTAGAGCATGTTGAAGCGTATTTGGAGCGATTTGGAGCTGGATAACTGAAGATCTAGGTTTTTAGGCCTTGAGAGTGAAATTTGGAGTGAGTTGCACCAAAACAACAAGTGTTTGTTGTTGGTTGCTAGTAGTTTTTCCTAGCAGCAAGTTCCTCGAGTTCCCAGTTGAGATATTCCTAGCTACCTGTACCAGAGAGACCTTGATTAAAAAATGGGATTCCCCAGGGACTGAGATCAGTGAAAGGGTACATTCCTTGGGTTAGGTAGGTCAAGAGGAAGAGCTGGTGGAAAATTGGGATAGTTGTAGGAAGATACCAGTGGGTTGTGAGTTTTATGAGTTGTGAATGGATTGTGAGAGACCACCCTATTTTGTGGATCAATAGCCTCATCTCGAGAGTGACTGGATGTTGAGATTTTGAACATTGGGTCTATGATTGGGTGGAACATTCGTCCAAAATATCTGGTTGGACAACTATTTACAAAAGATAAGTGGTTATTTATTTTCTATCTTGTATTTATGAGTTGAATTGTTGTGCATGATCTATGTAAATGAGAATGATTTATATGTTGTTGTAATGAACTATTTACAGAATTCACGTGTGTATTTGGCATGTTGTAGATGCATATATTTTATGGTTATAGATAGTAACTAAATATGTTGTAATTGCATAGCTGAAAGCTACAGGAAATAAATTAGTTAACATAAATTTTTCATTTTTGTGAGTTTCTGCACCGTAATGTCCCTCAATTAGGTTGGGGGATGTTACATTATGGTATCAAAGAAGTTGGTTTAAATATCGGGCTTGTATGAGCTAAGAACTAGTAATAAATATGTCTCATCGTAGTCGAAGAGATGATCTGGGGTGTAAATTTGCAGGTTGCAAAGCCAAAATCGACCTAGAATGGTCAAATTTCACGTTCTAATGCTCGTTGAAGCGTAGAACAGAGTTTAGTAGATCAACGACCGAGATCAATGGCCAAGATTCTCTATGATAAATTCAAAAATTCGTAATGTTTCAACTATTTGAAAAGTTGATCAAATAGATGACCATGATTCATTTCAGGGGTTTTGAAATGGATTAGATCGATGACTTAGATTCATCGAGTTTTTTGGTTGAAATTTTTTTATTATGGAAATTCACCAAGACATATCATCGATGACTGAAATGGCTAAGAGATTGGTTCGACCAAAGGACATCTCTAACCGTCGATGGTCAACAGTCAGTGTCGGATGAATCCCATGAAGCATTTTCAATCATCGATGGTTGATGGGTCGATGGTCAGGCACCAACTGATTCGATGAAGTGTTTTGAATCAAGCAACAAAATTCATCGATGACTAATTAGCCAATGGATGGGCGTCGATCAATTTGGCAGGGTGTTAAGGTCGCCAAAGAAAATCGACCAATGGTCAATGAAGGAAAGAGGGTGGCGACGTGTCATGCCACATCAACATCCATGTTTCATGCCATGTCATCCAAGTTGACACCTCAGGATGATGTTTTATGCCACGTCAACACCCATGTGTCAGGCCATGTCGGCCAAAAGAAGTGGTCGATGGCTAAAGGTCAGGTCGGTCAATTTAGGGAAGTGTTTTTGAAAGTCATCGGGGATCATCGATCATCGATGGGACAATGGTAAAGCATGAGAAAAATTAGTGATGAGTTCCATTCACCAATGAATGTCGTCGACGACCGATGATCGAATCAGTCGATTTAGAGTTGTGTACAAATCAAATGTCAGAAGAATGGGTCGATGGTCAACGATCACGTCAGCAGATCAGGGAAAGTGTGGTGCACTCCCAAGGGAGAATGATGGTTGTCTATGGTTGATGTGGCACAGATAAATGACTCATATTCTACATAATTTGATATCAATGGTTCAGATTTAAAGGGTTGTTACAATAGTAAAATAGCCAATTTTATGCGAATTTTTGTGGTTTTTGAAGGTCATTAACTAGTGAGGTGATTTTGAGGCCCTAAGCAACGTTTTTAGCCAGTGAAAACCCACGATAGTAGAGTGTACCAAGGTAGAACTTGTATCAATAACTCAAATAAAAAAAATCAGAGAGAGTTATCCAATGAGCTCAATGGTTCGCAAAATGGAGCTCGTATGAGAAAGTTACAGCCAAAATTTTGGCACCAAAGTTACTTCTGGAGGGCATAACTCCTTGATCAAAAGTATGTTTGGGGAATAAGAGTAGTCAATGGAAATATTATGACCCGTAGAAGCCAGTGGTAGAGTCATATTTGGGTTATGGGTACCTGAAAATGTGCAGGAAAATAAATAAGACACATGTAGCATGCAAGGATAAATTGGGTAAAACAACTTAAACTTCTCTGAACCATAACTTTTAGCTAGGAGATTGGATTTGGGAAAACAAATAGTTGATGGAAATTTATTGAGGAGTAGAATACATATGTCAACCCATAAATTTGAATTGGGCAATAAAATTTTCTTTAAATTATGAAAGAGGTTTATGTAGCAGTAAATGAGTGGAAAATTCCAGTATATGGATGTTGTAACTTTTCACTTAGAACTCAGATTAAGGCATGAGTACATCCATTGGGAATTTGTTTCAGAAAGGAATGCATCAAGAGAAACAAAATTTGAATTTATGAAATGTCTCCTTCATGAATTTATGAAGAAAAAATATGTATTCTAATGGGTGAAATATTTTAGGCTATGCATGTTTCTAACAGTAATTATTTCATGCACATTTCTTGTAGAATTAGAGGTATAGAAAGCAACTTTAGTTCTTACATGAGGATTGGGGTTATGGAATATGATTAGGGATCTTACAGTCATGAGGAAGAGATCATAGGTATGCATTTCAGAATGGGGAATGTTGAGACGGGGTCAAATGGAAGAAGAGACAGGAAGGAGCCTGTAACTATGGTCGCCAATTCTGTTATGAGATTTCCCCCCTATGACCTTGGGTCATGTCACAGTAGAGCGAGACCATATGTAAAAGAAAAAACCTACCCTCACACATGACGATGTTATAATAAAATAACTAACATAAGGAGATAAGTAGATAAAGAGATAAAGAGAGGCCTCACACCTTGTATGCTACGTCTGATGTAGATCCTCGCTCTCCACCTTTGATTTCACTCATGGTCTCTACTAGTATCAATCTGCAAAAAGAGACCAAGTCTATGTTGCAACAAGGTAGTTATGAATTCAAAACATACATATAATGTGCAAATTTTCAAGTATATGAAGTAAACTAACATATATCAATAGATTGAATCAATTTACACATGTATGGAGGGAAATAGAAATCTTGCAAAAATGAAACTAATAACACTGGAAAAGAAAAGTTTACACTAAATCTTCAAATGAAAAAGAGTTTCAAAAATAAAATGCATGAAAAATCCTTCAAACCTTGAAATGAAATTTTTTTGTATGCTAGTATATTTTTCTTTTCCAAATAACAATGCAAAGAAAGAAAGAGACCTAACTAGCAAAAAAAACTAAGTTTTTTTGTTTTCTTTTTCTTTCTACCAAAGAAAAACTAACAAAAGATGCTAAAAGAAAGAATTTTTTTTAGTTTTGTGTTTGAAAAATCCAAGGAAAACAAAAAAAAAAATTCTCGAACTCAAATATAAACTCAAGTTTCAAAGATGACCACAACAGTGACCAAAAAACCGAGATCTTGAGAACAAGACTAGTCTTATAGTCATGCAATCCAAGGGATAAAAAGGGAGACAAAGATGGATCAAAAAAAATATATATATATTTAAATTTAAGGCCTTACTAACCTCATATAAGCCACAAAAAGTTTTGGGACCAAACTCCCCAAAAAATATCCCCAAAATAGTTGAAACAAGATTCCAAAAAAGCTAAAAAACAAGCAAAAAAGTCACTTTTTGGAGACATTCACGGATCACCCCATTTTGAATCACGTATATAAGATTATATACATATTTTTTATCACTTTAGGAAGTGCATATGAATTTTATACATGGTTTGGCCTTCCACAAAGCCCGAATATCCACGATTCGGCCTTGTACAAAGCGCGGATATGACCAACACTTACGTGTTTTTTGGCACTAAAATTTGAACTTCACCCCTATATAAGGGTAGTGTATGTACATTGTTTTTGTGAAATAAAAGAGTGTATACAATTATAAAAGCTTGGAAAATGGGTATAAATCCCAAAACTCAAAATGTAGCAGAGAGATGAAATGTAAGCCAAAAACACTGGTAAACCAAGAGCAAGAACTTTTAGAATGTTTTGAGAGTTTTCAAAGACTTAACACAACAATAAAAATAAAAATAAAACCTGTTAGGCTCAAATTGTACTTGTAGTGTCCCCAAGGCCGAGCCCCGTTGCAGATTATGTTATATGCAAAGAATTGTAAATATGTTCTATAGGTTGGTGAGCCAAGTTTTGAATAAGTTGTAGGCTTATGAGTTTTGTTAGGCCAGGGAGCCTAAGTGTTGAAGGCCAGGAGCCTGTTGATGTACTTGTATGTATGCAG
>ML791634.1:176207-188862 GCA_009831015.1 Picea engelmannii | reverse complement strand
CCGTAAAGCCTGTGTTTGGTCCGGAGGAAATCGTGTACACCATGTCCAGAGTCGTGGAGTCTGTGTCTGACTCTGAGTAACCCGTGTCTCTGATAAAACCTGTGTGCGCATTAAGCCTGTGTTAAACTCGAGTGGAAGAATCCCTGATTGTTTGGGAAAAGCTGAGCTAGCCTGTGCATGGAGCCTCTGTTCCGAAAATCATCCTGTGAGATCATCCTGGGACAGCCGAACCTTTTGGGAAGCCTTGTCTGTGTTTTCCCATGGATTGATGTGATTGCGCAGCACTGGACTACGTGAGGCTTGCTGGCCTGTGAGCGACCCCTCCAGGTGAGGGAGTGCGCAGGGGAAGAAGAGGACTCCTAGAAGGAATCCCTGTAGCTGCCTTAGAGCCCAGAGAATTCTGGTCCGGTCTGTTCCTGTAACCCAAGGTAAGGGAGACTAGCAGCCGAAGGACTATCTAGGTTACAGAGAAGGTGCACTCTCCTGGGGTGGAACAGGCATGTGGGGAATGAGGGTCTGTGTGCAGTGAGCATGGGAGATTCCTGGGAGAGCTTCTTCCTGTTGAATGTGTATGTGTTGTCTTCCCTGTAACCTCAGCCTGAGTCTAGAGTCCTTGCCTTGGGGTGGAGCTCGGTCCCAACTCAGGGGTGACCTACTGTTGAGCTGATGAACAGTGTGGTCTAAGGCTGGGAGGTTCGTGGAAGGCCTGCACTTGGTTGGTGAATGCTACAGCAAATAAAAGATAATATTCTGAATTATGTTTTGAACATGTTTTGGCACGACTGTGTTGTATATATTATCATGTTTTCCGCTGTGAAAATGAATTAATGATGAATGCTATGACTGGTTTAATTATAGCAGTACCCATATGTTTTACTCTGAGAATTAAGTGTGTTTAATTTTGTTTAAATGCATGTGCTTATAATTATTTTACCAATTATGTAAACATTCATGTATAATGGTAAATTGAGAGGTTGAGTGAACCTGGGTAGAAAATTGGTACGCTACAGTACTAAAGAACCAAACCAAACCCTCCCAGAACCGAGAGAATGGCTCAAAAAATCAAGTTTCTTACACAGATTTGTGACTATGTACACTAGGACTACAGGACATCCATGTGTTATACAAAGGAAAATTGTGGATATCCATGACTAATAAAGGGAAAAAGCATAGATGGATTAGTAAAACTTGAAAAATAAAAATCCAATCCAAAAGGATGCTTCCATAAACTTAGAAAAAGTTTCTAAATGGAAAAAGCTTTGAAAGAACAACCTAGAAAATAGGAAAAGTTACAGAAATCAAAGACAACACAAGACACCCTAAGACCGACCTAAACTAAGAGAAGAGATCCTTAGTATGGTCGCCAATTATGTTACGGGATTTTTTCCCCTATGACCTTGGTTCATGTCACAACAGAGTGATACCATATGTAAAATACATAACCTAACCTCACACACAACAATGCTATAAGAAAATAACTACTTTGAGGAGAGAATGAGAGAAAGAGAGGCCTCACACCTTGTATCCTATGTCTGATGTAGATCCTTGCTCTCCACCTTTGATTTTTCTCTTGATCTCTACTAGTATCAACATGCAAAAAGAGACCAAGTCTATGTTGCAACAAGGTAGTTATGAATTTAAATCATACATATAATGTGAAAAAATTCAAGCATATGAATTAAATTAACATATATCAATAGATTGAATCAATTTACACATGTATGGAGGGAAAGATAACTCTTTTATTGAAAACATTATAAGTAGGTAGTTACAACCTGACTCTAATCGTCCACTGCCTCAAAGCCAACCGCCCAAATTCCTCCAGTGATCCTTGAGGCATCAACTTAACAATATGTCCCTTTATTGGATGACCCAAAAGGGATAGGAACACACCCTATGGTCATATAAGAGAGAAGAAGGAGTAGTGGAAAACAAGTTCCAAATCAATGGGATGCTACTTAGAGGATGAAGGAAAATAGGGAAGCTTGCAAATTCATAGGAATAATATTGCACCTCGGTTGTCCCCTTCATTCATGCCCTCATAGGTGCCTTTATACCATCCTCAAGGGGTTGAGGTGGTTGAATTTCGTTGTGTACAGGCCAATGAAAGTTTGAGAATGATCCCAACCAAAAACCCTGCCCGAAAATGTGGAATATTTATTTTTTTATATTTTTTTAGGGCATCTGTGAGTTTCATACTAGCAAGGTGTGGACATTTGTGAGTTTCATACTAGAAAGGCATGAACATTCGTGGTTTTCACACTGATGACCCATGGATGGAAACAAAAAAAAAAATTGATGAGTTTGATGAAGGATGATGGGATTTAAGTTTGCAAGCTAGGGAAAGGGACTAAGTTATCTCACAAAAGTAATTGATGTGGTAATTTGTGGTATAATAGAGGTACAGAGCTATAGAGATGACAATGAAAGGATTACGAATGCTCAAGAAGAGATCCTTCAAAGTTTGAATATGTTGCATAAACAAGTTAACAAGGACATTGGCACTAAGCAAGCAGCCAGTGCTAGACAATTGACTAGATCTAGATCCCATAGAAAAAGGGATGATCATGGAAATGATATGAAATCAAGAAGTATGAGTAGGCACCATCATTCTCCAAAGCAATCCACCAGAATAACTCATGCAAGTTCATCGCTAGGGATCATCCCAAGTGTGTCTCGTCTTCGGAGGAAAAAGAGAAGGTCTGAGGTAGACATCTTGTAAGGTGAGCTCCAAAAGATCAAGCCACATACTTTCAATGGTGAGAACTAGAAGGGAGAAGAGGTCAAGGCCTGGCTGTTGGAAATGAAGAAATATTTACAGTTGTATGATTACCCCTCCTGGGTAGAAGCTAGAATTTCCACCTATCACTTGCAAGGAAAGGCAGCCATGTAGTGGGATCAAATTAAGCAAGCCAATAACCTTTACGAGAAGAGGATCTCATGGAGGTATTTCAAAGGATATTTCCAAGAGAAATATTTGTCCAAGCATTAATATGAAAGAAACATGAAATATTTCTTTGAACTCAAGTTGGGGACCATGACAATGGAGGAATATGAGAAGAGGTTCTTTGAATTGTTGAATTATGTTGACTTGATCAAGGATGAGACGGTTAAAACCCAAAGGTTACTAAGTGGGATACCATCCTTCTATAGTGAAAAAATACAATATGATAACCCCAAGACCTT
Organism: Picea engelmannii; assembly: GCA_009831015.1. Lineage (NCBI taxonomy): Eukaryota > Viridiplantae > Streptophyta > Pinopsida > Pinales > Pinaceae > Picea > Picea engelmannii. Next base: position 185,676 of record ML791634.1, on the reverse strand, counting down.
GGAGGAAACCACAAGGAGAGTAAGGAATCTTTATGAGCAAAGCAGAGGAAAGCCAATTTTCCAAAAGGATTGGAATGACAAGATGAAAAGGGAAAAGGACAAAAGGAAGAAAGGTTTTAAGCCACCCTTTTTCAGGAACAACACCCAAGCAAATTAGCAAGGTAAAGCAGCCCAAAATGAGCACAAGACTACAAAATCATTTCGGAAAAGGCCAATACAACAACCTGTACAGTGTTTGGGAAGTGAGGGAAATCACTTATATAGGGACCGCCCTCACAAGGGAGAGAGAATGAGGTATTTACACAACATTCAATAGGATGAAACAATGGAAGACATGGGAGGAATAATGGCAAGGATTTATGCATCCTTGGACAACAAGCAAGCAGAGTATCAATCTCTCATGATTGAAGTGGAAGGTAAGATTTATAACCAACCCATCGCAATTTTGATTAATTATGGAGCTAGACATAGTTACATAAATGCTAACATTATTTAAATACTTCACTTGCAAATGAGTAAGCATAAGAAGAATTGGTTAGTTCAATTAGCCACATGAGCTAAGAGAACGATCAATGAGTTGGTTAAAGATTGTCTGATAGACATGAATGGACTCGGCACAGATTGTCTAATTGGCATTGATTGGTTGGAAAAAAACCATGTTGTACTAGACTGTTACAATAAGACAATGACATGTCTTGATGAGGATGGGAAGCAAGGCAAGGTTCAAGTCATTCCAAGATCTGTAGTTATTAGAGAAATTTCAGCTATGTAATTGAAGAAGAATTTTAGGAAGGGATGTCATATTTCTGTAGCCCATATGGAAGAAGAAGCCAAAGATAAATCGGAAATATTTTAATACCATATGGTCTTAATATATTTCGAAGATGTTTTTAGAGAAATCCCAGGACTTCCTCCAAAGAGAGACATTGATTTCTCTATTGATTTGATGCCAGGAGCTTCCCCAATGTCCAAGACACCATACAAAATGGGCACACCATAATTGAAAGAGTTACATATGCAACTTGAAGAGATTTTAAATAAGGGGTATATATGCCCAAGTGTGTCACCTTGGGGAGCCTCGATTCTTTTTGTGAAGAAAAAATATGGGCCCTTAAGGTTGTGTATTGATTTCATACAGTTGAATCAGCTGAAAGGTGCAGGGATCTTTTCCAAGATTGACTTGATATCAAGCTATCATCAAGCGATGATTAAGGAAGAATACGTCAACAAGATAACATTTAGGACAAGATATGGGCATTATGAATTCATGGTAGTGCCATTTGGACTATCAAATTCCCCAACAATATTTATGTGTTTGATGAATGGAGTGTTCAGGGAGTACCTGGAAAAGTTTGTAATTGTGTTCCTAGATGATATACTTGTCTAATCTAATTCAGAAGAGGAACGTGAGCATCATTTAAGAATGGTGTTGCAAGTTCTAGGAGAACATAAATTGTATGCTAAGCTAAGAAAGTGCATATTTTATCAAAAGAAGATTCACTACTTGGGGCATATAATTTTAGTGGAAGGAATAACAGTTGATCTTGAGAAGATAAGGCCATTAGAAGATGGTCAATGCCAAAGAATGTGATAGAGGTCATATCATTCATGGGTCTTGTTGGTTATTACTGAAGATTCATAAAATGATTTTCAAATATTGTAAGTCCAATCACTTCTTTACAAAAGAAGGGAGTGAAATTTAAATGAACACCCAAATGTGAAGAGAGTTTTCAACAGATAAAAGAAATATTGACAAGTGCACCAATATTGAAGATTGTAGATCCATATGAATATTTTGTTGTCAGCATTGATGCATGCAAGGAAGGGCTCGGTGGAGTTCTCAGTCAAAAGGATCATGTGGTATGCTATGATTCCATAAATTTAAAAGAGCACGATAGGAATTATTCTACACATGACTTGGAGTTAGCAAAAATTGTACATGCATCAAAATTGTGAACATTACCTTATGGGTAAGAAATTTGAAGTAAGTACATACCAATGTGGTCTGAAACATTTGTTTGGACAACCAACACTAAATGACAGACAAACTAGATGGTTGGAATTTTTGAGTGAATATGATTTCAAAATTAAGCATATAAAGGGAAAGGAAAATCAAGTGGTCGATGCACTCAGCAGGAGAGCTCAGGAAGTGCATGTTTTATCCATTAGAATGTACATGACTGATATGAAATATCAAATGATTGTAGCAACAAATTTAGATCAACAATATTTAAAAATAAAAGATACATTACAACAACGAAAATTTCACCATAAATTTAATTTTTATGAGCTGAAAGAAGATGGGATTATCATGTACAAGGGAAAAGTACATGTGTTGAATTCCAATGAGATGAAAAATTTAGTGTTGAAGGAAATGCATAATGTGCCATATGATGGGCACCCGAGATATCCAAAGACAATTTCATTTGTAAGGAGCCAATACTTTTGGCTGAGAATCAAGAAGAAAGTGGCTAATTACATAACCAGATGTCTAGAATGCCAAAAAGTGAAGACTAAACATAGGCACCGAACAGGTTTTCTACAGCCATTGCCCATTCCAAAATGGAAGTGGGAAGTTTTCACGGTTGATTTCATTACAAAGTTTCCCAGAACATATAAGCAACATCATTCCATCATGGTGGTGGTGGATAAATTGACTAATGTAGCACATTTTATTCCGGTAAATACAACACACAAGGAAACAAATATTGCATAAATATATATGAAGGAAGTTGTCAGGCTACATGGATTGCCTAAGGAAACATTTTCAAATAGATATCCCAAGTTTACTTCCATTTTTTGGAAGGGTTTGTTCAAGGGTTTTGGAACAAATTAAAAATCTTATTACAACATATTATCCAGAGTCGGATGGGAAAACATAGAGAACTAACAAAATAATTAAGGACATGCTTAGAATGTATGTGATGGGTCAACCATCAATGTGGGGAGATTATTTTCATTTAGTTGAGTTTGCTTACAACAATGGGTATCAATACTCATTGAAAATGAGTCTGTTTGAAGCATTGTATGGAAAAATATGTAACACACCAGTGTGTTGGGATAATCCAGTAGATAGAGCAGTGGTTGGCCCAGAATTGTTAAGGGAAATGGAAGAACATATGACAAAGATAAATCAGAATTTAAAGGTTTCCCAGGATAGGCAGAAAAGTTGTGCAGACAAGAATAGAGTATTTAGATATTTTAAAGTGGGAGAACATGTGTTTTTAAAAGTGAAAGCGAAAAGAAGTTCTCTAAGATTAGGAAGTTGCCCAAAGTTGGTAGCAAGATATTGTAGGCGTTTTGAAATATTAGAAAAGATAAGGCCAGTTGCATACATGCTATCATTTCCTGCATCCATGAGAGTGCATAATGTATTTCACATGTCATTATTAAATAAATATGTGTCTAACCCTAACCACATAATTGATTGGAATGTAATCCAGGTGGAGCACGAAGGGGATTTCCGGGTGGAACCAATACGCATCATGGACCAGAAATTCAAAGTGATCAATAACAAGATCATAAGACCAGTAAAGGTTCAATGGACCTACTACGGTCCTGAAGATGCTACATGGGAGAATGAAGAAAACATGCGGGAATAATAACCACAAATGTTTGACAGTTTTGAAGAAAACATAATGCAAGACTCCATTTTGAACAACTAGAGTTTTGGAACCACATCTTAATTTCCTAGCCAAATGCGTTGGGAGCATTGATAAAATAATGGTTCATTCCTTGGGTTATCTCTAATAAACGGATGGTATATCCCTTGGTTTAACTATGATAAACTAATGGTGCATTCCTTGGATCAATGAGTTGAGAGAAACATGAGATTATGGTTGGAGTTATTGTTGGAGTTATTAAATTGTAGATTTTTTTATTTTCTAAGTATTGTGATGTAAATTTTCATATATGTATATATGCATAGTGTGCACCGAGGACGATGCACAATTGTAGGGGAGGGGGAATGTAACATCTCCACTATAATCCCCAATTTCATTATGCTTAATGTAGATATAATATGTGGCTACAACCAAAGTGATGTAATATGTGAATTGTATTTCTATGTTTTAAATAATAAAATGTGATGCCAGTTGCTAATGGTACATGGACAAGAGATGGGGGATGAATTAATCCACAAGAGAGGGGAGGGTCTAAGAGAATGTCCAAGAGGGGTCTAAGGGGGAATTACCTATGTATATTAATTCCATCAATTTTCCTAAAATTTATATTTTTATATGAACCTTCTAATTTATGGTTGAGTGTCCCCAAAGCTAATCATTGAATACATGTAAGAGGGTGGGTGTGAGTGGTCAGATCCCAAAGTTATTGGGCACATGGAGGTTGAGTACAATCATCTTGGGGAAGAGTGTGAGTCAAGAAAGGAAATCCAGAGGGAGGAAATTTGTATGGGTTGGGATAACAATTTTTACACATTGAGTTTTGGTGCATGAGGAGAAAGTAGAGAGAAAGAAAGAGAGCTTGGAGTTGGTTCATCCATGTAGGGTGAATTGTAGAGCATACTAGAGTGTATTTGGAGTGAATTGGAGCTGAATAAATAAAGAGTTAGGTTTCCATGCCTGAAGAGTGAACTCTGGAGTGAGTTGCACTAAAACAACAAGTGTTTGTTGTTGGTTGCTAGTAGTTTTTCCTAGCAGCAAGTTTCGTGAGTTCCCAGCTGAGAGATTCCTAGCTACCTGTGCCAGAGAGACCCTGATAAACAAATGAGACACCTGAGGGACTGAGATCAGTGAAAGGGTCCATTTATTGGGTTGGGAAGGTCAAGACGAAGAGACCTAGTGGAAAATCAGGATAGTTGTAGGAAGATACCAATGGGTTTTGAGTTTTATGAGTTGTGAGTGGACTATGAGAGACCACCCTCTTTTGTGGATTAGTAGCCTAAGCTCGTGGGTGACTGGATATTGAATTTCGAACAATCATTCTATGGTTGGGTGGAATGTCTTTCCCAAGTAGTTGGTTGCACAACTATTTACAAAAGATAAGTGGTTATGTGGTTTCTATCTTGTATTTATGAGTTAAATTGTTGTGCATGATCTCTGTAAATGAGAATGATTTATATGTTGTTGTAATGAACTATATACTACATTCATGTGTGTATATAGCATGTTGTTGATGCATTTATTTTATGGTTATAGACAGTAGCTAAATATGTTGTAATTTTGTAGTTGAAAGCTATAGGAAATAGATTAGTTAGCATAAAAAAAAAATTGTGAGTTTTTGCACCGTAATGTCCCTCAGTTGGTGTTACAAAAATATTCCCCTGCAGACATGTGAACTTTCGCTTGGATTATAGACCCATATACCAAGACAGAAAATTACATTTGGACACTACCTTTCCTATAAAATCATTTTGTCCATCAAAAAAGAGAGGAGGGGAATTATGATGTACCTCTTTTATGACGTTTGTCCAAGCTGCTCCAATCCGCGAGCTCAATTTGATTCCCACCACAAATTAGTACCTGCAATGGAAAGCAAGAAACAAACGACTATCTCCTACTCTAATGGATTAGACAAAATAAATTCATCTATGTAGATTAAGACAACCATAGACAAGCACATGTAAACACACACTTGAAGGAAATAGGATAAGTATATTAATGAGAACTTAGAAGGGAAAACTTACAATCTTCAGATGGTGTTGCAGCAACGTCTCCAAGTCCTCCTCGTACAACCCTTGCTCAAAATATCCATAATCAAAATAGAAATGTTTTGTTTATTTCTCCTCCTTTTCACCATGGAAATTACTCTATTTATAAGATTTGAGAGGCTCGACCACCTTGAGAATTTTTGGAATTGGTTGAGGATATGGCTCCATTAGTTGTGATTTCTTCCTTAGATGCATCCATTGAGTCAGATTCGAGCCAAACTAACCCAACCCATCCTAGTTGTTTTAAGAAGAAAGTGAGATTTCCTCCGAGATTCCCTCAACCAACACAATGATCCCTTAAAGTGGACAACAGAGCATTGTAGCTCTCCCTTAATATGGTCAAAGAGTGTTAGCACTCCCTATATATGAGCAAGGGAGCGCTAATCTTCCAAAATGTCAAAAATATGAGTAATTGCCTTGGTAAAAAACTTGTTTCGACTATCAGATGATGGGGATTCTTATTCTAACATGTTTTAGGGGTTGTAGCAGGTGTTTTAATGGTTTCATTAGAGATGTGACACTTAGGAAGAGTGAATGTGACACTTATGAAACTTGTGACAATAAAAGTGTGATACTTGTGACACTTGCAACAATGAAAGTGTGACACTTACGACACTGTCGAAGTGAGGAATTTTGATGTGTAACAGATTTCCCCCAAAAGTGTGAAGCCAGAAGAGGAATGTTGATGGAAGAAACACTTTGTGGATTCTTCAAAGCAAGGGTATGGAGATGGAGAACCTAGTAAAAGATGCAGACAACCATCAAACAATATTAATATATGTTCCATCCCCGAGGAAAGAATACATATTCTCGAAATGCAAGTGACTCAAAGCATGACCAGCAACAAATACATTGTGGATCCATGATTATATTGACTAAGGAGATGGATAGCAAAGATACAATGTGGATCCATCCCTTTATGACCTGACTTGATCGTAGCCATGAAATAATACATAGTGGAAATATGATGTGATAAGAACATAGCCACAGACCAATAGAAAGTGGATTCATGTTAAAACATATATATCAATCGAATGATCTCCATCGCAACCTGGGTAAAGTGTATATGTAGATGAATTCTTAACCCGGGGTCTTTGTTTTGATCCTATAACAGTAGGATTATGTTCATGTGAATAGATGATTTGATGTTGAACATGGTATAAATTGCTTGATTACCGGTCATTGAGGTATACGATTAACAAGCGTGATAGAAATCACCATTGATGTCGATGACTCTCAAGGTACTTTAAGTACAATCCAGGGAATGTGAATAACGAGTTGAAGTTGAACATTCATGGAATCAATCGGTCAGAGGTCGAATGCGAGCAGTCCTACCATTGAGGCATGCAGGTCTCAAGGTACATATGTGTTCCTAAGTCTATTTCCCAGATGATTTTTTGATGTCGACAAGAAAAGACTCGTCGAAGGAGAGAATTGATGTATCCCCCATCAATCAACACAAAAATTTTCGTAGGAAAGTGATAAGATATAGTAGACAAAAAATGGACTGACATGGGTATGGGAACTAGTAATATGGTAGATGGTTGACTCTGAGGTGAAGACTTCCCTTGAACACTGAGGTACGACGTAAGACTTAGCAACATAGACTCAAAATGGACCAAAACATAATGCGGCAAGTGCTAGGGAAATATTTGGATGGGCCAAAGGAGTAGAAAGACTCATAGGATTGGTTTAGTGTGTAGGAAAATGGATTTTCCAAGTGTATGGTGAGGTGAAAACTAGTGCCATGTTCAAGGGAGACAAAAATGGCTTCCTTAAAAGATCTCAAGAAACTCGCCCCACTTCCTTCAATTTTCCCCCCATCCAGATAGATGAGTACCTCTTTTTTGTTTAACGAGCTCGAGGAGGGTAACACATGCTCGATGTAACTCACCTTCGGTAAGCTCCTCCTCCTTTATTTATTGAACTGGAAGAAGTAAGGGTTCATTCCCAGATAGGCCCTTTAATTTGTAGTTTTGTGAGTCCAGAGAAGGAAAACTCGGTTGTTTTTTCATGTTTAGGGAGTTTAAAAATAACTTAAATAAAACTCCAAGGTTGTCCTTTTTCGTAATTTTAGTCTCTGAGGTCCGAAAAAGTATAAAATAATACAACGGAGAACTCTTCTAGCTGAGATTGACTAGAGCATTCATTTTTCGTAGTTAGTCTATTGGGACCGAAAAAGGGTTAAACTACCACCCAACAGACGACTCTTCATATTTTAACAAGCTTGAAGTATGAAAAATTTTGTTCGATAGAGTTATAAGGTCATCAAAAAGATTATGCTCTGCATATACCTACGTAAACAAATCATTCTGGGCAAAAACATCAAAAATTCCTTTTAAAATTGACGATAATTGGAAAAAAATAAACATTATTAATGTGAAAAGGGGCTAAATGACTTTAATTTAGAAATGGTAAAAAGTCAAATTAGGGTAAAAACCAATTCATTTTCACCTCTCACTTTACAATTTTCCCTTTTCTCTTGATTTTTCCCTCTTTTGGAGCGATTCTTCTGGAATTGATTGCGGGAGCTACGTGTGATCATTTTCTGTTTCATCAGGACCATGTTGGTGGTATGATCTCCCCCATTATTTTGCATGCTTTCTTTTTTTATTTATGTGCTTATTTCATCGGTTTGGGCCCTCTAGGAAGCCCCATAGTGTCGAACTAGATCAACGCTCCCCCAGGTAATCGGGGGGAGCATGAGTTCATATTTCAGTGCTTCGGTGTCCCCTTTGAGGGTGTGCTAGTGCTCTGATTTAGTCTTCAAGGGAACGTTGGGCGAAAAAAAAAAATAGTTTTTTGCCTATGAAAAAGAAATTTCCCTTTTTTGAAAATTTGGTTGATGTGATTTAATGTTGGTTTGCAGGTTTTCATTGGCCAAAATGATTGAATGGAAAGGGAGAGAGCATGAGTTTGATGATATTGTTGCTTTGCAAGACCCTCAAGTGAGGGAATCTCTTCGGAACTGTGGATTGTTGAAATATTCCAAGCTACAGAACATGAGGAAGGAAGTCCTTCTGCTTGAGAATTTGATTGGACTGTGGGACAATGATAAGAAAGAATTTTGAGTGGGATCTCATATGCTTCAGATCGATATCAAGAATGTGTACTTCCTAACAGGGATCTCGAGGAGGTAAGAACCCATCATTTTATCTAGACATCGGTCCATGCCATTGCCAACATATGCATATGTTGCTCAGTATTGTGTGTCGGGATCACAAAAAGAAGGGAGAGGAATTGGTATTAAAGATGTGAGGGATCTTCCTCTTTGATCTATCCTTTTTACCATCACTAAAATGGATGGAAGCACCAATCCCCATCTTGTTTCCAAATCGCAGATAGTGTATTTTGTTCAGTGTCTTGAACCCAAGATCTTTAATTGGTGCGCAAGGTTTCTGTTTAATGCCAAAGAGAAAATCTAAATGTGGAATTAGTAGGCAGAAGCAGTTCATATATGGATCTTTCCTAGTGTCATTATTTTTGGAGCGAGTGCCACAGATGCAGCCACAAGTTGCATTGCTAGAATGCCCTACATCCAATCTGCGGATGGAGACATGGACGAGCCTCTCGCCTCGATTAGGGAATGAGCCCTCATCCTTTCATTTTACTGTTAACTTCTTCTCATGGTGGATAAGGTAGATCATGGTGATAGAGGATTACCCTTATGCAGGGGTTGATTTTAGGGGCAGTGCGGACTTAGTGCTCCCTGAAGGTGCATAGTGGGATGCATCGGGTAAAAAATGAAAGATCATGACCTTGCAACAATGTTTTTTCATTTATATATATATATATATATAT
>ML791634.1:148979-175933 GCA_009831015.1 Picea engelmannii | reverse complement strand
GTATATATATATGTATATATATGTATATATATATATGTATATATATGTATATATATGTATATGTATGTATGTATGTATGTATGTATGTATGTATGTATGTATGTATGTATGTATTTTTTTGTTGTACAATGAGGGATCTAAATCATTTGTTTTAATCATGTAGATAGAGGTATGCCACATCCAGTGGGGATGTCATCATTCAGAGGTTGTGGTGATGTTCAAGTAGCAGCAGAGGTCGGTATCGGAGTAGGAGGAATCTGTGAGGTAGAGAGGAACCTTTGTGGATTGACCATGGGTGTTCCCTCTATGAGGATATAGGATGTACCTTTACACCTTCAAAGGCATACAGTTGGAGTGTCATAAGACCTTAGTTACCTGTTACGACATGTGGCTAGAGTGGTTATGTCTTATCTTGAGCACGATGCAGTGCAGAAGCACAAATAGAGTCTCCTGTCATAGTAGTCTTTTATGATGATGTTATGGGCATAATGGCCCACATTGTTTCCCTTCAATGTACTTTTTTGGATGATGTATTTTGACACACTTTTTCTACTTTATATACAGACATATATATATGATTTTTTCCATGGTTACTTATGTTTTTAAATGATGTGATGTTTTTATTTATATGCTTTATGTTTTGAATGCTTATCTATGTGTAATGTCCCAATCCAACATATAATTTTCTAACAAATCTATAATTGTATTAAGTTCTCTCGATATATGTGTATATTCTATGAATTCAAAAGATGTCTCGAGAAGGTGAACTCTTAGATAGAGACGTAGAAAAACTGGATTACGAATAGTGTAAACACGGTTAAGTTGATGAACCATGAGTTGAGAATCAAGGTTGATAATCAATTGATATATACCTAAAGAAGAATCTTCGGTTAAAATTCCAATTATGACATGATATTCTGCAACATTATTGATTGCATATTCTAGGCAAATTCCTTCTAACTCACTAAATCGCTAGAGTGGTAGATGATCCAAGTCGCAGAAGCTAGGTTATGGGTATGTCAACTGGCGCCATCCGCAAATCCGAAATAGATAGGAAAGGATGCTGACATCTACGCATTCAAGAACAAAGAAAAGTATAAGAAACTAAAGATGGGGTAAAAATTGCACACTCAAAAGTAAAGACACACCAAACCAAAAAACATATGGTACAATAATGTACAAAGCACACATGTGAGATATTCTATTCACAGTACTTTTTCAGGTAAATCCCATTTCAAGGATCACTGAGAGACAATCCATCGTAATCCACAAACTCATAGGCACCTCTTTGTAGCACAGGCTTCACGATGTATTGCCCATGCCACATAGGTTATAACTTACTGGCACCAATTTTTTCATGATATTCATCATAGACTAGGACTAGATCTACTTCTACCAATATGCGAGGTCAAACAGTTTTATCATATTGAGTCTTGATGAATTTTTTATATGTCTCGTTAATGAGAGAAGCATCACGACAGGTTTCATCCAACTTCGTCGGATATAAAAATCGTTCTTCTTCGATAGAAGTGTGGGGTAGGAGCTCTATGGTTAGTTTCAGGGATGGAATCTTGCATTCAATTGGAAACACCACTTCCAACCCATATACCAACTGGAAGGGTGTGAATCTAGTGGCAGTTTTAACTAAAGTCTAATAGGCTCGGAGTGCTGAGAAGAGTTGAAAATTTAAGAGGTTTTGTTCACCCCCACCATGCATTGAAGGATGGTCTTTAGGACTTTGTTGATGGATTCAACTTGTCCATTATCTCGAGGATAGTAAGGGGATGAGTTTTCATGACAAAAATCCAACTTGGTGCGTAATTCACCCATCATTTGGTTTTGGAAATGGGAACCATGATCGGTTACAATATCTTGTGGTACTTTGAAGCGAGCAATGATGTGATTGAACATGAAAGGTGTTGCATTTCAGCCATCATTAAGAAATGTAGGCATAGCCTCAGCCAATTTAGTGAAATAATCGATTGTGACGATAATATAACCATGCTCCCCGACTGAGGTAGGCTTACATTGCATGAAAATAATACCCCATTTGGAAAAGGGGTTGATGACGACAATAGGATGAAGTGGAGCTAGGTGGGTACGTGATTTCTTCTGAAATATTTGACAGGGTGGGAACTTTTTAACATCCTCAATGCAGTCTTTGAATATGGAAGGCCAAAAATAACCGACACGTAAGATTTTTTGGGTTGTAGTCATCCCAAAAAGATGATCGCCACAATCTCCAAGGTGGCAGTCATTTAAAACTCTCTCAGCCTCTTCATGGGTTAAGGAACATCGTATAATAGTATCAATACCTCAGTGATACAAAGTGTCACCAACTATAATGTAGTACTTTGAATGGTGTCTAATGTGACGTCGCTCATCACGTGAAATCCCTGGTTGGAAGAATTAGGTCTGGAGATATAGAAGAATGTCTCCATACCACAGTTCAAATGTAATAATGAGGAATAGTGACTCATATGGAAGGGAATCATTGGGCTCAGTGTCCTCATCAATATGGGGAAGATAACAAATTAATTCAGCAAAAACCAACGATTTATTTTCTTTGGATTTGGTGAACTCGAGATCGAATTCTTGGAGAATGACAATCCATTTAGAATATTTTCCCCCAATTTCTTGATGAGTCAATATGTTGTAGATGGGGTTCGATTCAACAATGACTATGGTAGTGCAAAGAAAAATATAGTGTCGAAACCTTTGGACAGCAATGACTGCTGCCAAAGCCAACTTTTCAACATGTGAATAACGGATATCAGGACCTGAAAGTCTCTTACTTAAATAGTATATCACATATTATGTGTCGTCATCATCCTCTTGTACTAACACCATGGAGATGGTGGAAGCAGAGGCAACCAAATAAAGGATGTAATCTCTCTCATAGTTGGGGGGATGTAACAATGGTGTATTCGTTAAAGCATGTTTGAGATCATCAAATGAGAGTTGAGAAATTGCATCCTAGATAAAAGGGGCATCCCTTTGCAGTAATCTCATGAATCCTTTTGTGATTTCGGCATAATTGCAGATAAAACGATGTAGAAATTTTTCCTTCCCTTGCAAACTTTGAAGTTGGGTAAGATTTTTTGGAGGAGTTAAAGTGAGGATATCTTTGACTTTTAAGGGATCCACCCTAAACCCATCTTTAGATACTATGAAGTCTAGGAGTCTCCCTGATTCAACAACAAAAATGCATTTGTCGGGGTTTAAATGTATGTTGCAATATCTACATCTAAGAAAGATCATTCTTAGATGACCAATACGATCTTGTCAACGAGCCAAATGAGCAGGCAAGTCATCGAGATAGGATTCAAAAATATGTTTGATATTGTGTAAAGCATACAACATAGCCCACTGAAAAGTGGCTCCAACATTTTTAAGGCCAAAAGGTAATTTTTGATATGCGAAAGTCCCCCATGGGAAGATGAAGGTTATTTTGTGTTGATCAGTGGGTAAAATATCAATCTTGTTATATCCATAGAATCCATCCATAAAAGAGAAAATGACACTTTCGGTGCAATTATCGATAATTTGGTCGATGAAGGGCGTAGGGTAATTGTATTTTGGACAAGCCTTATTGAGATCCCTATGGTCGACACAAACGCGAATTGTCCCTTATTTCTTGGCGACCAGAACGATGTTGGAAACCCATTCGATCAAAGGTACATGATAAATAAAATCAGATTTCAACAACTTTTCTACTTCTTCCTTGATTTCCGCAGTTTTCTTGGGATGAACAAGGCGAAGTTTCTATCTTACAGGTTTAACTCGAGGGTATGTTTTGATTTCATGGACAACGATCTAAGGGTCGATCCCTGACATTTCTTCATAGATCTAGGAGAAAATGTCGTGGAATTATTTAAACAAGGTGGTGTAATTTTCAATCTCTTCAATTGAACAATTCGCTCCTAGTTGTATGTTTTCCACAACACCTTCTTTTGTGGATATGTCAACATTGATGTTTTGTGATATATTTTTTCCCAAATTTCCCTTGGAGATTGTATCGTGAGTGAGTATCAGAGATTGGGGATCATTGACAATATCATTTGGAAAGTTAAGTGAAATATTTTTCTCAATTTCATCCAAACTGGGAAGAAAGGGTAAGCGATGGTGGTTGTCATCCCATAGTGACTCTTCAATACTAAGCATTTCCATAATAGATTCATCGGATGTAAAAATATGTAGGATGTAATCGAAATTTTTTGATAGGGAATCTAACCAAGATGGTAACAAATAAGAATTAGATGCCAGTAGATGTTGGTCGTTAGGTGAAGGAGAGGTGGATTGAATGGCGTCGTACTCGGACTTGGAGAGATTAAGTGGCATAGTGTCACCTAGTGTATCAAATTCTAAAGGATTAGGCGCGATCCATGTATCAGATGATTCAAGGGATTGATGTGCCATAGTTGAAATCATATTAACCATTGTGATATGTTGCATATTTGGAGGAACAGGTGTGGGGAAAGTTCACATGAGCGAAGAATCTTTCAGTAAACCTAACCCTACACTTTCATAAGTAATCTTTGAATCCCCAAAAAATGGAATATTGTTGGTTGTTTGAGTGTGATCATTAGGGGTGCAGTAATCTAATTGATCGATGGTCACTATTTTTCCTTGATGAGGAAAATAAACACATTGAAAAACTAAAGAGGCCATAACAGTCATAGCATAAAACCAACTTCTTCCAAGAAATAGGTTATAATCTAGAGGAGCGTCGATTACTTCCACATCGACGAAAACATTTTTCCCCCCCAATTGAACGGCTAATGATTGTAATAGTCCATGAGCTCTTAAACCTCTTCCATCAAATGATTTTAAAATGGTAAGAGATTGATTAAGACTAGGATATTTAAGGCCTTTCCAATAGGCTAAGGACATGTCATAGGTTGTGTAACACTCGACCCCTAAGTATCCTTTCTAGGGATGGGGCATCAAAATTTTTCTTACTAAAATCATCTCGAATCATCTCTCCGATATGATTCATCCTCTTCTACTTTCCCGTAGCTTTCTAACGACTATTACCAGGATCTAATCCGACCTATGGTTTACAAGTTATGGTTTCTCGAAGTCCTTCAGGTGTTCACAGGTTGAGGGCCACGTGGCACCCACCTGGGTCCATCTCGTTCATACCATTTCTAGGTTCCTACCTCCCATAGAGAAGTTCCATCCACCATCCAAACCAACGACCTGGCTTAATCCTCATCTAACACACAGGATAGAGGATAATTCAGCATTCGACGTTGAATGCCCCTTTTCTTTTCTACACGCATGTCCTATGGAGTTCTGAATTCCTGAAATCTTGAAGGAGACCAGAATCCCTCCACATGGCTCCGGCCTTTGGTCCCTTCAAATTACCCATGACACTGCATCCCAAACCCCCGGAGTCTTGAACTCTTGAAGGGTCTACCCTTGCATGTGGTGACGTACTAGATGTGAAGGAAAATACAGGTGGGTTTTGCATACTCTTCCCGCCAAATGAACCAAGCGGTAAGTTCCAGGTGTGATACGCAGCAAGGCAGAGATGACATGTGGCCCCTTCAGTGAGTGATACGTGTCATGTGTTATTGGATGTGTAGGGTCTACGAGATGTACGATTCCAGGTGACACGTGGAACACCAGTCGTGCATCCACATCACCCTGGATGGCGTCATTGTGCCACATCAGTCCGGATTTATAGCCTTCCAAGCCCTTCAATCTCATATTCAAGGTGTGTCCACGTAACCCCTGGATCGATGACCTTTGTTACTTCATAACTTCGACATTCGGGGAATATGCAGTGTGACTTCATCCTTCCCGGAGTGGTCAACGTTGGGTTGACCATGGTCTATATCTAACGGTCAAGGGAGATATTGAAGGGTCCCTAGATCTACAGTCCTTGTCACTTCACAACTCCGACCTTCAGGGGTTTTGGCATTATGGCCGCTCCACTCTCCCGAAGCAGGACTTCGTTGAAGTATCGTACGTGGGTCCCTCCACTGGATGATTGGATGGTTAAGAGGGGTTCTTAACGAACTCCCCAAATCCATGGCTCTCCTCTCTTCTCAACTACGACGTTAGAAGAGTTTGATGCTATATCATCTATGTTCTCCTGGAGTGAGACTTCACCAAAGTTACCTCGGCGTGCATCCAACGGCCAAGGGGGCTCCCAAATACCCTCGGATCTGTCGTTTGTGTTACCTTGCGATAACTGAATGGATCAAGGTTTAACGTTGGGGCAATTCTATCTCTCCCGGATAAAGAAACTGGCAGGCGCTAGTCAACACCAATGTTTTGAAAACCTTAATTTTTTCATCGCAATTCTCAAATAAATGACACTTTTATTTTTGCGTTATTTACACATCTACCTTCGTTCTTGTTTTCACGATTGTAAGCGTGAAAACTTGGTCTTTCGAAGTCGCATTAAATTCTTCAATAAATTGTCGTTATCATTCTTGTCGATAGGCCCATTGCGTTTACATTTTACTTATCATTATGCAGTTGGCAAAACCCTTTTGATATGTACTCATTTGACATTCTTTGATTGATTATGTAATTTTGTTTCATGAGTGATTGAATTGTGATGCATTGGCGATTGGATTTACATGTTATTTGATCAATTCACTTGGCATATTGATTATATGAAAAAGCATTGGTGTTATGGTTTAAACCCTTGGTGAATCGTTTCATACAACACTTGGTATTGGTTTCGATTTGTGTGTTTAGTTTTAAAACTATGGCATAAATTTTGATTGCACAAATGGTTTATCCACTTACCAAAGGTTTCGATTGATTAATTGATTGAAATGGCATAGTTGTTACACATATGCATTGTGGATTGAATAGTTGAAAGCGTCAGCAGTTGTACCATGGTAATGACTATTCTGCATGGATAGAAATAGCTCCACCACCTTCGCACGATGTCATTAATGCTTACCCCTATCCCTGTTTCACCTCTGCTAGCATTGGGTAAGCCTGTGAGCGTTCTGCTCCTATGTATGCTATGTTCAAATCCTGGCTCGTTCACATCGCTCATCGGGTGCTCTTCTCCATGGCACCGGTGGTGTGAATTAAGTCGAACGGTAGTCAAGCCTTGCTATTGTTCGATAACGCCTGGAAAGATTTGCAAGATAATGGTTGGCTCACATTTGTACAGAGGTTTGAGGGTTTGAATCTATTTGTTGCACAGCAGTTTGCCCTGACTTTTGATGGGTGTAGGGCCAAGATAGGTGACATTCAGCTTGAAATCAGTGAAGAGTTCATTAGCTCTGCCACAGGATTAGCAGCCACGGGCCAGCGATGGTTTAAAAACTCTAAAGTTGAAGAGGTGCCATGGTCGTTATTGTTCCTCTCACGGAAGGTCACATCCTGTGACAGAGGTATGCCGATTTCAATGCTTAAACCAAGGTGTCATGATCTTTTGATGGTGGTTAAACAATTTGTGACCTGTGAGGGTCGATATGGACTGGTTTTTCTTTATCACCTTCGATTGTTAATGAATTTCATGGGTTATCCATTGAATATGTCGTTTTATTTCCAGCATAGTATTTAAAAAATGGCTAAGAGGATTTTTCACCATGGCCTGATCAGACTCATCATCGTTCATCATTTAAATCTTCACGGTGACAGTTGGCAAGCTTTTATCTCTTGAAATGGTTTTGTTGATACAGAGCCTATCCAAATTGACAAGCTTGTGGTTAATGAAACTAAGGTCGGGCCACCCGTGCCTTTCCATGTCCTATTTCCCTCTCCCAAACCCTCGGTCGACCCTGATATCGACCTACCCGACGTCTTAGCAAACAAGGTTGAGGCTATAAAAATCCTGTGAGTAAAAAGGTTAAAGGTAACCCTATTGTCAATGGAAAAGGTAAAAAGAATGCTCGACTTATATTGAGACTGGACCGGAATAAACCTAAACCAAATGCTGAGCAAAAGCCCATAGTCCTCAGTGAAGACTCAGACTCTGACATCGAACGCTTCCTAGCTAGTGAGTACCCTTACTCCCAAGGTCTTTGCTTCGACCCACAGACCTATGACTTCGTTTCTAATTTTCCCCCGTGCCTAAGGAACAATCCTAGTTACCCAGGGATCAAGCTACCTAACAAAACCCTCGGCGATTTAAACAAACCCTCACCTGCATTTTCGAAGCCCGGACAGTCGTCATGTGACCAATGTAATGTGTGGTTGGAATGATACTATACCAACGTTCCCTTATTACAGTTGAAAATCAAATCATTGGAAAACCAAGTTGCAGTGTTGACTAGTGAAAGGGACAAGCTTCAAGCTAATGACAAGAAGCAGAAAACCATTGGTTCCATCATTTTTAGGAATGTCGAATCGGCTACAACCTTCGTCAATTCCAAACTGTTATGACCAAGTTATCTGCTCATCATCCAGGTATGAATTTTGATATCAATTATGTTTTATCAATTGTTTGGATTAATATAATGAATTGAGTTTGCTTTTCAAATAGCTCTGTCCATTGTTTGAAATGACTCTGTTATAGCCATATCAAAAATGGTTATGTTGTTTATCCTGTACATTGTTTTCATTTTGCTAAAATTAAATGAAGTTATGATTTGGTTACATGATTTGGTCGTGCCCAGTTTAGCAATTGATTGGGTTTGATTCGTTTGTCTGTTGGTTTGAGTTAACGAAATCAATGGTGTTTTCTTTCGCTTGGATTTTGTTTGTATCCAACCTGAGCAAAAGGTTTTTACACTAAAATTAGAACACGGTGATGTTTTGATTTAATATTATATTGTTGTCATTGGATATCAACGGCTCTGATTTCGTTCTTGTGATTTGATTGTTAAAACGATTTCATAGCAATTGAATTGGCTTGATAAATATGATGTAGTCTATTAAAAACAATTTTGTTTTGTCAACATTTTCGTTTGGATTTGGATTATATCTGACCTATGAAAAAGATCTATGCGCCCAAATCATGGAACTGTTTGATTCACAACGACTATGTCAAACTCAAACTGTTCGATTCGCTCTTGTTTTGATTGGATTGTTGCATATCTTCAATTAGCATGATTGTTTTTATGAGTTGGATCCGTATCGAAAATAGACTGGATGCTACTATGTTGATTTTAATTTTCAAAACGAGTTTGTTAACTCAAATCGACTTATGTTATCTCTGTCGAATTCGTATGAGAAAATTTGGTTAATAGTTCATTTTGAAATGAATTTAAAAAATGATTTCGTTGAATGTCAATCGATTTTGTCTGCCCCAAATAGCAATAACAAATGATTGGACAACTCTTACAGATCTTGTTATTAATCGATTAATTTCATTATGATTTCGTTTGTGATAATTTACACACCAGTTTTGATTTGATTTGCTAATAGCATGGATCGTTTGTTATGTTTAATATAGTGCGATCAATTTGTGAAAACGATCCTGTTAATTTGGTTTGGATTCTAAGTGATCTTGTGGATAGCTGAAGCAACTATTTGTGATTTCAATTGGTTATGAATCAATTTCATTACTGTCAGTTATCCAATATGATTTTGTATACCCGAATTGGTGATAACATATGGAACAGAGTAAATGCATCTCTGTAATCATTTGATTGATCTTAGTTTTATTTATTCTTAAATTAGTATAACAATTTTGATTTGAATGATTTGATATTTGTTTTATTGTGTGAATTTAATTAATTGAGTTTTGAATTGGTTTAATATGATTATGTGTTGGATTTAGATCAGCTACAGAATCGCAAGATTCTGTAGCTAGTCTTTAGGATTAGATTTTTATCAATTCTATCAACAAAATATCCTCTTAACTTGTCCATTTTTTACCTCTTTCAGGTACATTCGAATTGCATTGGGCATGCTGTGGCAGTCTAGGAGATATTTGTGTGATATAGTTTTTATTTTAGGTTGTTAGTTTAGTCAAACTTGGGATATTTTCCCAGATTTCTGTAAATAGTTTTGATAACTTCCACATGGATGTTTTACCCTGTGGAAGGTCTTTAAATACTTATCATTTTTTTTAATAAGGATCATCCTCACTTGTGGGAGAACCAGGCTATGGATTTCTGATACAGACTGAGACGAAATTTGATGTTTTGTTACAGCTTTCGCT
The DNA here is from genome assembly GCA_009831015.1 of Picea engelmannii. Lineage (NCBI taxonomy): Eukaryota > Viridiplantae > Streptophyta > Pinopsida > Pinales > Pinaceae > Picea > Picea engelmannii. The sequence continues at coordinate 165,846 of ML791634.1, read as the reverse complement.
TTCAATATATCAAACTTTTGTTTCAAGTTTATGCATATCAGTTTGTAGTTGATTATAGACTACTTTTGCTATCATAATCTACTGCAGGATGATATGATTTGATTAATGTGTTATCCATATCTGATCTCTTTCATTATTTAAAAGTACAATAATTACTTGGTTTCAGTTAATGAATCATAGATTTCTCTTCTTCGTTAATTGAATCATTTCGTATAGATCTTTGCATACAGGTTTATCCAACTGTGAAGATTTATAAATCATAAGATTGTTGTAGTTTTTATGTCTTGTTTGTCCTGTAATCATATTTGAAGAGCACTGCATATTTTTGTTTACGAGAAGCTCCTGGATAATTCGGTGCGGGTTTCCTCCCTCCGATCAGCTAAGACAATTATTACACACAGGACAAACTTGGAGCGTTCCTTCAGGTCAGTTTGTTTTTAGTATTTAATAGTTTATTTGTTAGTATAATTTAAGTAGTTTAGTTAGATATATGTGTAGTTTAGATTTGTAGTTAGAGTTAGTATTTTAGTTGTTTAGTTTAGTTAGTTTTGTTTTATTTCTTTTCATAAAATTATAAAATCAAAAAACAATAGCTCTCGCTGTCTTAGGACATAACACAAATGAGTTTTTCAGGTTTTCATTCAAATCTGTAAATTGTAAATATTGTACATTTTGTGAATAAGATTTACTTATGTTAGTAGTTAGATATTTAATTTCTTAGAGTTAGCATAGTTTTAGATAGTAGATTGTATATAGAATAGTTAGATTAGTTTTAGTTTGTTTTAATAGTTGTTTTTAGTTAGATTAGTTAATTTAGAGTAGTTTTCTATTTGTTTTCTTAGGACTTAGATCGGCTAACGGAGCCACTAAACCCGTCAGGGTGGGTTAGCCCAAACAGCTTGGGATATTAGACAACCCCGGACAGGATCCACTCCCCCAGTTGACGGACGGTCGATTTCGCCTGTCAACAAATGGCGCTAGGAGGGCCTGAAATTAATTAATGGCACGAGGCAGTCGTAAGACTCCTCCACCACGTAATCTCACACCCATAGTGACTAGAAGCCATTCGAACGATAATATTCCCCTTCAAACAGCAACCACATCAACCAACGATCCACGGATCACAGTTGAGCCAGCAACCCCTAATCCTACAGGTGGTGACATACAAGAGATTGTTCGTCAATCTCTTATAAGAACTCATAGTGCCTTAGCCCGTTTGAGGCAACCTAACCATCCATTGGACCAACCTTTGGATTTCTTTGATATCAGAGAACAATTAGGAGGCACTAATCTCACCGTGAATCCTTCAGATCCAACCCTAAACCCTGCTGCAGGAGGATCTGGGATACCTCCTTCACCACCTCCATCATCTCCTTCCTCTTCTGGAGGAGATTCTTCTGACGAAGGCAGTTCCCCTTCTAAGCCTTCCACACCCACTACACCAATGGAAAATCATAACAACCCTACTAGACCTTGGCTTGATCAGGATACCGTAGTTGTACCTGGAGCTCAGCATCCTTTACCTAAACATCTGGAGAAATGGCTTCCCAAGTTTGACCCTGACTCAAAACAGATCGCTGAAGATCACATTAAAAAGTTTATGTTAGCGATAAGACTCCGCATTGTCGAGCATGAAGACATTGTCTGTAGGTTGTTCCCCTATACTTTCGAGGGCAATGCATCCACATGGTACTTTTCCCAGCAACCCCATACCATCGTGTCTTGGGAAAAGTTTGAGTCATGCTTTTTGGAAAATTTCGGAGACGGTAAGCCTCTAGAAGTCCTAGTCATGGACCTTTCTAGCTTAAGAATGAACCCAAAATAAAAGGTTAAAGACTTTAACCAAAGATTCTTAACACTTAAAAACTGAATCCCTGCAGATTCCATGCCTGCCGAGAATCTTATAATAGCATACTACACTAAAGCTTTGCATCAAAGTATAGCTATTTGGGTTAAATGATCTAAGAAAGCCACGATGTTAGAAGCCTTCGAGGAGGCCAGCTAGATTGAAAAAGACATACTTAGTCTTAAAGACTCTACTAGAAATGAAACAGAGACTAGTTCTTCTGCCAAAAAGAAGATCGAAATCCTCCCTAGACCTACTCAAAATAAAACACAACCTGAAAGCTCTGATTTAGAAAACTTAACTAAAGTTGTTCAAAAACTGTCAAATCAAGTTATAGACTTAAAAAGGATGACTGAAGAAGCTTCTTCGAGCAAAGGGCCTTACAAACCCACGTTCCGGAAGCCTTTTCCCACCAACCAACCTAATCCAACCACCAAAGGCCTTAATCTAGAAAGTCTGCAATGCGCCCTTCAAACAATTCTATAAGCCCAAGATAACTTGATGCCTCCCAAGATTCCTGAAGAGGTAGTTGAACAAGAGATAGTCCAAGAAGAGGAGTCTTCTCCAAACATTTTTGGACACTTCTCGGATAGCATCTTTCAAGCTAACTTCGAGACAGTACATCCCTATAATACTAGGAGTAAGACAACAAACAAACCTTCTTCCGAAAACACTACAACTTCGCCTCCAAAGCAATCTAAATCAGCTGAGACTAAACAGAGTAATGTGAACCCCAACTTAGATTATGATTTAGTTGAAGATCTTAAAAAGTTGAGAGCTAACATTTATGTTTATGAGTTATTGAAATTTCCATTTCTTCTACAAAAAATGTTACAGAATATCTCAGAGAATGGAAAAAATGGTAATTCAAGTGGTAACAAGGTTGTGCAGAACAAAGTTCCTCAGAAGACTTCCACTAAAAACAATCATGATCCTCAAGATAAAGGAAGCCTTCCTGTAAGTAATGTAAATAATGTAAATAATGTAGATAAAGTAGCTTTAGAAACTGCGAGTGAAAAACAACAAGCTACCACTCTTAGTACTCGCAAAAATGTACCTCCATTTTTGTTAACTTTCGAAATATTTAATAGAAACGTGCACAATTGTATGGTAGACTCAGGAGCGTCATCCAATGTGATGCCATGGTCTGTATGCCAGAAGATTAATGCTGAAATTGAACCCTCCACCTTAAAAATCATATAACTTAATTGGACCAATGTTAAATTTATAGGCGAACTAAAGAATGTGCTTATAAGATTATCGTCTAACCCCAAGGTTCATCAGGTTATTGATATTATTTTTGTGGATATTCCAGAAGTGTATGGTCTGTTTTTAAGCAGGGACTGGTCGAAACAGCTACACGACTATTTCGCGACAGATTGGTCTCATCTATGGCTTTCAGAGAACGGTAAGCCCAACAAGATCAAGGTGAATCGTGAACGCTACCTTAAGTTCACGGTCACAGATTTGAACGATCCCAATGAACCATTTACACCTTCTGTTGATTCACCCGAAGTACAAGGGATGGACACCTTCTTCGGCAATTTCATGGCCGAGGCTTCACCTATCACCAATCCAGAACAGCAGTCTGAGATTGTAGCATATGTGCAGCCAATAGCTTCTACACAAGGGTCTCATGTACCCGATGGAAATCAAATTTGGTCTCTTTATTTTGACGGGTCAAAGTCCAAAGAAGGAGCTGGTGCAAGCTGCATTATTATTGATCCGGCAGGTAACAAAACATTGATTTCATGTAGGTTAGAATTTGAATGTACTAATAACACTGTAGAATATGAGGCTTTACTGCAAGGTCTCAGAAAACCTTTAGATATGAACATTCAAAATTTGACCGTCTTTGGCGACTCCGAAATAGTGGTTAGACAGGTAAGAGATTCTATCCACTGTCTGTCTCCGCATCTTAAAAGCTACCAATCTGAGGTATGGAATTTAATGAATAAATTTGTTGCTTTCAATATAAATTCTATTCCTAGATTGAATAATGTTGAAGAGGATTTATTAGCTAATGTAGCTTTTAAACTTCTTCCTGCAGAAGGCTTGTCCCCGGATGCATTCTCCGTTGAGCTGTTGTTCAGACCATCAGTACCTGATAACATCATGAACTGGAGAGTCTTTGACGACGATCAGAAGATTATTAACTTTCTGCACATGGAAGAAACTTTTCAAGGTGCAGTGATAGACGAACACACGCACGACGACAATTTGCTCGATTTCACGGTAATACCAGATCTGAGAACTCTTGAATCTTCATCGGACATGGTAAACTAAATCCCTAAATTTGTAATTAGATTAGAGAAGTTTTATGATCTTCAAGATAAATTTTAGTTAATTACAGATTTACGATCCCTAAATCTGTAATTAGATTAGAGAAGTTTTATGATCTTAAAGAGATCAGATATGGTTTTAGCAGAGATAACTACTTCTACCAGTGTGTCACCATTGTTGGCAGCCAATTCACATTTTTCTACTGTCCTTATAAGCTGCCTACACCAATGTTTTGCAAACCTTAATTTTTTCATCGCAATTCTCAAATAAACGACACTTTTATTTTTGCGCTATTTACACATCTACCTTCGTTCTTGTTTTCACGACTGTAAGTGTGAAAACTTGGTCTTTCGAAGTCACATTAAAATCTTCACTGAATTGTCGTTATCAGTCTTGTCGATATGCCCATTGCGTTTACATTTTACTTATCATTATGCAGTTGACAAAACCCTTTTGATCTGTACTCTTTTGACACTCTTTGATTGATTATGTGATTTCGTTTCATGAGTGTTTGGGTTTGTGATACATTGGTGATTGGATTTACATGCGATTCGATCAATTCACTTGGCACATTGGTTACACAAAAAACGTGTTTGTGTTGTGGCAAAACCCTTGGTATCAATTGTTCTATACAATGCATGTCACATAGTCAAACCCTTGGTATTGGTTTCGATTTATTTGTTTGGTTTTGAAAATTTAGCTTTTGATTGCGCGAATGCTTTATCCACTTACCAAAGGTTTCAATTAATTGATTTAAATGGCATAGTTGTAACACATATGCGTTGTGGATTGAATAGTTGAAAGCGTCGGCGGTTGTACCATGGTAATGACTATTCTGCATGGACAGAAATAGCTCCACCACCTTCGCACGATGTCATTAATGCTTACCCCTATCCCTATTTCACCTTTGCTAGCATTGGGTAAGCATGTGAGCGTTCTGCTCCTGTGTATGTTGCGTTCAAACCCTGGCTTGTTCACATAACTCATCGGGTGCTCTTATCCATGGCACCGATGGTGCGAATTGAGCCGAACGGTAGTCAAGCCTTGCTATTGTTCGATAACGCCTGGAAAGATTTGCAAGATAATGGTTGTCTCACGTTTGTACAGAGGTTTGAGGGTTTTAATCTATTTGTTGCACAGTAGTTCGCCCTGACTTTTGATGGGTGCAGGGCCAAGATAGGTGACATTCAACTTGAAATCAGTGAAGAGTTCATCATCTCTACCACAAGATTAGTAGTCTCATGCTAGCGATGGTTTAAAAACTCTAAAGTTGAGGAGGTTCCATGGCCGTTATTGTTCCTCTCACGGAAGGTCACATCATGTGACAGAGGTATGCCAATTTCCACGCTTAAACCAAGGTGGCATGATCTTTTGATGGTGGTTAAACAATTCGTGACCTGTGAGGGTCGGTATGGACTGGTTTTTCTTTATCACCTTCGACTGTTAATGAATTTCATGGGTTATCCATTGAATATGCCATTTTATTTCCAGCGTAGTCTTTATAAAATGGCTAAGAGGTTTAAACGAGAGAAGGCCGACAGTAACTTGTTTCACCATGGCCTGATCAGACTCATCGTCGTTCATCATTTAAATCTTCACGGTGACAGTTAGCAAGATTTTATCTCTCGAAATGGTTTTGTTGATACAGAGCCTGTCCAAATTGACAAGCTTGTGGTTAATGAAACTAAGGTCGGGCCACCCGTGCCTTTCCATGTCCTATTGCCCTCTCCCAAACCCTCGGTCGAACCTGATATCGACCTACCCGACGTCTTAGCAGACAAGGTTGAGGCTATAAAAAATCCTATGAGTAAAAAGGTTAAAGGTAACCCTACTATCGACGGCAAAGGTAAAAAGAATGCTCGACTTATATCGAGACTGGCCTAGAATAAACCTAAGCCAAATGCTGAGCAGAAGCCCATAGTCCTTAGTGAAGACTCGGACTCTGACATCGAACGCTTCCTAGCTAGTGAGTACCCTTACTCCCAAGGTCTGTGCTCCGAGCCACCCTATGACTTCGTTTCTAATTTTCCCCCATGCCTAAGGAAAAATCCTAGTTACCCAGGGATCAAGCTACCTAACAACACCCTCGACGATTTAAACAAACCCTCACCTACATTTTCGAAGCCTGAACAGTTGTCATGTGACCAATGTAATGTGTGGTTGGAATGCTACTATATCGACGTTCCCTTATTACAGTTGAAAATCAAATCATTGGAAAACCAAGTTGCAGTGTTGACTAGTGAAAGGGACAAGCTTCAAGCTAATGACAAGAAGCAGAAAACCATTGGTTCCATCGTTTTTAGGAATGTCGAATCAGCTACAGCCTTCGTCAATTCCAAACTGTTATGACCAAGTTGTCTGCTCATCATCCAGGTTTGAATTATGATATCAATTTTGTCTTATCAACTGTTTGTATTAATATAATGAATTGAGTTTGGTTTTCAAATAGCTCTGTCCATTGTTCGAAATGACTATGTTATAGCCATATAAAAAACGGTTATGTTGTTTATCTTGTACATTGTTTTCATTTTGCTAAAATTAAATGAAGTTATGATTTGGTTACATGATTTGGTCGTGCCGAGTTTAGAAATTGATTGGGTTTGATTCGTTTGTCTGTTGGTTTGAGTTAACGAAATCAATGGTGTTTGCTTTCGCTTGGATTTTGTTTGTATCCAACCTGAACAGGAGATTTTTACGCTAAAATTAGAACACGGTTCTGTTTTGATTTAATATTATATTGTTGTCATTGGATATCAACGGCTCTGATTTCGTTCTTGTGATTTGATTGTTAAAACGATTTCATAGCAATTGAATTGGCTTGATAAATATGATGTAGTCTATTAAAAACGATTATGTTTTGTCAACATTTTCGTTTGGATTTGGATTATATCTGACCTGTGCAAAATATCTCTGCGCCCAAATCATGGAACTGTTTGATTCACAACGACTATGTCAAACTCAAATTGTTCGATTCGCTCTTGTTTTGATTGGATTGTTGCATATCTTGAGTTAGCATGATTGTTTTTATGAGTTGGATCCGTATCAAAAATAGACTGGATGCTACTCTATTGATTTTAATTTTCAAAACGATTTTGTTAACTCAGATCGACTTATGTTATCTCTGTCGAATTCGTATGAGAAAATTCGTTTAATAGTTCGTTTTGAAATGAATTTAAAAAATGATTTCGTTGAATGTCAATCGATTTTGTCTGCCCCAAATAGCAATAACAAACGATTGGACAACTCTTACAGATCCTGTTATTAATCGATTAATTTCATTATGATTTCGTTTGTGATAATTTACACACCAGTTTTGATTTGATTCGCTAATAGCATGGATCATTTGTTATGTTTAATACAGTGCGATCAATTTGTGAAAACGATCCTGTTAATTTCGTTTAGATTCGAAGTGATATTGTGGATAACTGAAGAAACTATTTGTGATTTCAATTAGTTATGAATCGATTTCATTACTGTCGGTTATCCAATATGATTCTGTATACCCAAATTGGTGATAACATATGGAACAGAGTACATGCATCTCTGTAATCATTTGATTGATCTTAGTTTTATTTGTTCTTAAATTAGTATAACATATTTGATTTGAATGATTCGATATTTGTTTAATAGTGTGAATTTAATTAATTGAGTTTTTAATTGGTTTAATATGATTCTGTGTTGGATTTAGACCAGCTACAGAATCGCAAGATTCTGTAGCTAGTCTTTAGGATTAGATTTTTATCAATTCTATCAACAAAATATCCTCTTAACTTGTCCATTTTTTACCTCTTTCAGGTACATTCGAATTGCATTGGGCATGCTATGGCAGTCTAGGAGATATTTGTGTGATATAGTTTTTATTTTAGGTTGTTAGTTTAGTCAAACTTGGGATATTTTCCCAGATTTCTGTAAACAGTTTTGATAACTTCCACATGAATGTTTTACCCTGTGAAAGGTCTTTAAATACTTATTATTTTTTGTAATAAGGATCATCCTCACTTGTGGGAGAACTAGGCTATGGATTTCGGATACAGACTGAGACGAAATTTGATGTTTTGTTACAGCTTTCGCTTTCAATATATCAAACTTTTGTTTCAAGTTTTATATATATCAGTTTGCAGTTGATTATAGACTACTTTAGCTATCATAATCTATTGCAGGATGATATGATTTGATTAATGTGTTATCCATATCTTATCTCTTTCATTATTTAAAAGTACAGCAATTACTTGGTTTCAGTTAATGAATCACAGATTTCTCTTCTTCATTAATTGAATCATTTCGTATAGATCTTTGCATACAGGTTTATCCAACTGTGAAGATTTATAAATCATAAGATTGTTGTAGTTTTTATGTCTTGTTTGTCCTGTAATCATATTTGAAGAGCACTGCAGCTTTTTGTTTATGAGAAGCTCCTGGATAATTCGGTGCGGGTTTCCTCCCTCTGATCAGCTAAGACAGTTATTACACACAGGACAAACCTGGAGCGTTCCTTCAGATCAGTTTGTTTTTTAGTATTTAATAGTTTATTTGTTAGTATAATTTAAGTAGTTTAGTTAGATATATGTGTAGTTTAGATTTGTAGTTAGAGTTAGTATTTTAGTTGTTTAGTTTTGTCAGTTTTGTTTTATTTATTTTCATAAAATTATAAAATCAAAAAATAATAGCTCTTGTTGTCTTAGGACAGAATACAAATGAGTTTTTTTTTTAGGTTTTCATTCAAATCTGTAAATTGTAATTATTGTACATTTGTGAATAAGATTTATTTATGTTAGTAGTTAGATATTTAATTTCTTAGAGTTAGCATAGTATTAGATAGTAGATTAGAATAGTTAGATTTTTAGTTTGTTTTAGTAGTTAGTTTTAGTTAGATTAGTTAATTTAGAGTAGTTTTCTTTTGTTTTCTTAGGACTTAGATCGGCTAACGGAGCCACTAAACCCGTCAGGGTGGTTCATCCCAAATGGCTTGGGTTATTTAGACAACCCCGGAGCGGTTCCACTCTCCGAGTTGACAGACGGTCAATTTTGCCCGTCAACAGGTCATCTCAACAATTTTTGGTTCCCCTCACCATCTCTCTTATAACATCCATGCTTTATTTTGGCAAGCCCCCCTTTCAGCAGTTATTCAACACTTATCCATTTTCTATTAATAACAGAAAATACATGCATTGACCCTTTATACAAAGGATCATCAAATCAAACATTCACACATATCTAGTCCACCATAGTCTCTTGGCCAGTTATAGTTATATTTACAAACTAGGGGAAAAAGGGGTATTACAATCCCGTCCCCCTTAAAGGAACATTATCATCCATGTTCTATCTACCGATGTGCTTTGTATGTATAGAAGTAAACAAAAATGGATATGTATGTTTCATGGCATCCTCCATTTACCATGTAGCCTCATCTGGGCCAAAGTGTTTCCACTGCACCTTGACATGTGCAATGGTTATTTTCCTAAGTGGGGTCTCCTTCATGTCTATTATGCATTGAGGTTTTGGTAGGAATTCTCCCTCTGGTTCCGCCTGAATCACAGACTAGTCAATAATATGATTAGAAACATGTACATATTTATTTAATAACGAAACATGGAAAACATCATGTGCCTTCACTTTGGGAGGGAGTGCTAGCCTATAGGCCATAGATCCCACTCTATCCATAATTTCAAATGGTACACAATACCGAGGTGCCATCTTGGCACAAGCTCCCATCCTCAAGGAGCTTTTCCTGGGTCTAACTCAGAGATACACATGATCCCTTTTTTTGAACTCTCTAGGAGTCCTTTTTATGTCTACATAGCTTCTATGTCTTTCCTAAGCTATTTTCAAACTCTGTTTTATCTAAATTACTGTTTGTTCCATTTCTGTCAACATGTCTAGCCCGATTATAATTCTATCTACTGGATTATCCCAACTGATTGGAATCTTGCACTATCTACCATAGAGGACCTAAAAAGGGATCATCTTCAATGACTCTTGATAGTCATTGTTGTAGGAAAACTCTACCAGTGGTAGGTAGTCTTCCCACTTCTTAGTCTGATGCATTACATGCATCCTTCACATGTCCTCCAACACTTGGTTTACCCTCTATGTATGTCCATCAGTTTTAAGTTGATAGGTTGTGCTAAATAGCAATTTATTCTCAAAACCAACAAATAAAGATTTCCAAAAGCTTGAATTAAATTGCATATCTCTATCAGATATGATTTCCTTAGGCATGCCATGTAGCCTAAATATTTATTTCATGAAAATACTAGCAATATCTATTACCTTGCAAGTTGACTTGACGAGAATGAAGTGAGAATACTTGCTCAATTTGTCCACCACTACCATGATGGCATCATTATGTTTGGCTAATTTTGGTAATCCTATGATGAAATCCATGGAAATAGTATTCGATTTCCATTCTGGGATAGGTAGGGGCTGCAACATCCCTGTTGCATGTCAGTGTTATGATTTAACCTGCTGACATTCTAGACATTTATCCAAGTAATCAACTATGTCCTTCTTTAGTTTGGGCCAATAAAACAGTTTCCTAGTGGTTGTGATCATCTTCTGATAACCAGGATGACCAGTATATGGTCTTTTGTCTAGTTCATCCATCATGAACCTATTCAAGTCATCATAGTTTAGAATATACAACCTACCTTTGTAAGTTAGTAGGCCATCATTTAGTAATTGATATCCTTCGTACTTCAACCCTATGGGATCTTGTTCTAAGTACGATTTTACAGTCTTGAAAAATGCATCTATTTCTTGTGCACTCTTGACTCTCTCCCTGACATCCATTTCACAGGTGCTTACACCTGCCTGGTGAATCACTTTCCTACTTTTTCTAAGGGAATCAACCACCCTATTTTCTTTTTCTTTCATATGTTTGATTTCAAAATCAAACTCACTAAGGAGAGCTATCCATCTAGCTTTTCTAGCATTAAGTTTTGGTGGAACAAATAGGTATTTCAACCCACAATGATCTATCATCAACACAAAGATTCTACCCAAGAGGTAATGCCTCCACATTTTTAAAGAATGCACTATGGCCACCAATTCTAGATCATGGGTCACATGATTGATTTCATGTTCATTCAATTTTCTGGATTCGTAGAAAATTACATGTTCTTCTTACATAAGGAATCCCATGAGTTCTTCCTTCCAGGAATCTGTACACACAAGGAAGTCCTTGTTTGGATCTGTAATCTTTAGCACAGGTGCATTGGTTAGAAGACATTTTAGTTCTTGAAACTTCTCTTCACATTCTGATGTCCAAAGGAATTTAACTCTCTTTTTCTGAAGGGAAGTGATTGGGAAACCAATATTGGAAAATCTTTTATGAACCTCCTATAGTATCCCGATAGGCCCATAAAGGATATGATATTAGATGCATACTTTGGGGTAGGCCAATCCATAATGGATTTGATCTTGTCAAGATCAACTGCCACCCCTTCTTCAGAAATAATATGGCCTAAATAATGGACTTGTTTCTGGAAAAATTCGCACTTACTAAACTTAGCATAGAGTTGATATTCTCTTAGTACTTGAAGCACTAACTTGAGATGTTCTTCATGATCTTCCCTATTATTAGAATATATTAGGAGATCATCAATGAAAACCAATACAAATATGTCTAAGAATTTACTGATTACATTATTCATTAAGCACATAAATGTGGTTGGTGCATTGGTTAGCCCGAATGGCACCACCACAAATTCATAGTGACCATACCTTGTCCTAAAGGCTATTTTGTGGATGTCCTCATCCTTAATTCAGACATGATGGCATCCAGACCTCAATTCAATCTTGCAGAAAATTGTAGCACCCCTTAATTGGTCAAACAAATCATCGATCCTTGGCGAGGGATACTTAATCTTTATGGTCATCTTATTGAGTTGCCTATAGTCTATGCACAGTCTATGTGTGTCATCCTTATTTTTCACAAACAAGGTTGGTGCTCCCATGGAGACACACTAGGCCTAATGTATCATTTTCCCATCATTTCCCTTAGTTATAGCTTGATCTCAACCAACTTTGGTGTACTAATCCTATAGGGTGTTCTAGACACTAGTACCGCTCCCGGTGCAAGTTCTATTGAAAAGTCAATATCTCTTCTTGGAGGTAGACCTGGTAACTCTTTTGGGAAAACATCTTTATACTCTCTTAATATGGGGTGATCCTATAGGCTTGGTTTGTTGTCCTCAAAATAGTCTGACACTTGTATTACATATAAAGGACACCCTTTTCTGCAATACTTCTTCACTTGAAGGGATGGTATTTGTCTCACTGAGACAAGATTTTGAATCCCTTGTAGGGTTACCTTTATCCCTTCTTCATTTTCACACTCCAAATTTTTTTTGTAAGAGTCCAACTTGGTATTATGGGAAGACAACCAAACCATGCCAATCAACAGGTCATAAGATCCTAAAGTGAGTATTTTTAGGGTCGCTTGGGTGGGTAATCCACTCATAATGAATTGGCATGTTGGTATGACCTATGTTACTTTTCTCTTTGTTCCAGTGGCTAGTTGTACCAGCCATGATTTACATGTTTAACTTGTTGCAATTTACATTTATCAACAGTTTGAGCTGAAACATAACTCAAATTAGAACCAGGGTCAATTAAAATAGAAACTAGATGGTTGGAAATCATACCTTCCATATCCACCACTGAAGCTTGGTGGTCGGCTTGTCTATTATCCAAGGCAGCATAAATATGTGGTATGCTCCTAGCCACATAATTGACTATGGTAGCCTCTTTGATGTTGTAGACCCTCCTATTGTTTTGTTTCTTATATTGGTTGTCCCTCAAAAAATGTTCTTCTCCACAACCCCAACATTTTAAGGATTCTTCTTTGTGTTATCAGTCTTACCTTGGGTGCTCCAAAGGGTTTATTTCCACTCTGAGAGGGGAAATTTTGTTGGTATAAAATTTTAGCAAGAAGACTCATCTTATAACCTTTCCAATATCTATTGAATCTTGAGGTTTTAAACCCCTTCTTCTTGAATCCCGAAGTGCTTTTCTTCTTCCAGTCCTCGTGATATTTTTTCTTATTCTTGAACTTTTCATAGAAATACCTCGCCTTACGGATAGTGTCTTCTAAGTTCTTTGGCTCATCAAATTCAATTATGTCCCAGGACGACTGAGGCAATCCACTAATAAATTGTTGCGTCTTTACCTTTTCATCTTTGATGTAGGGGACATAACTTATCATCTCAAGGAATTTATTGATATATTCCTCTATGGTGAGTTGTCCCAACTTGAGTTCATAGAACTCCTTGGTCTTCCCATCAAAGTATTTCTCTGACAAGTACTTATTCTTGAAGTATTTCTCAAATTGTTTCCATGACAAGTCCTTATCATGGATTCCTTTCACATTCCTAAGGTCTTCCCACCAAATGGAGGCCTTTCCATTCAAGTTAAAAATGGTTATTCGAACCTTTAAATTTTCAGAGTAGTCATGGAATTTGAAGTACTTCTTCAAGCCAAGTAGCCAAACTTTTGCCTCTTCCCACTTCTTAATTTCTCCATTGAAAGTGGGTGGTTTGGATTTCTTGAACTCTTCAGGGTCATGACTCTTGGAATGTTTCCTCTTCTTTCCTCTCTTCTGGGAATGGGAACTATTTTTGCTACTAGAAGATTCCTTGTAGTTGTCAGTTTCCTCACCAGAGGATTCTTCTGATGAGTGTCTCTTGGCTCCATGTTGGGCCTTATTTGAGATTCTCCTCCTTGTGTGGCCACTTTCAGGGCCATTCTTTCATATCTCAGGTGGACTCTAGGTTTTCTTCATATGATCTATGTCCACATGACTGGTTAATGGTCCATGATGCAGCTTCCTTTGTATATCTGATAAGCTCTTGAGTAGAACTACATTGATTTCAGTTTTCTTTTCCTTTTCTTTTATTATCCTTTCATTGTAATCCTTACAACTCTGTAATTCTGTCATGAGGCTCATTACAATTTCAGCCAAGTCTGGAGGGGTTTCCACTGCCCTCCTTTCATCTGTTTCTTCCTCTTTATTGTGGGATATCTCCCCTAATTCATGGTGTCTAACCATCCTTTATGTTGTAGTTTTCATGTGGTCCACTAATTGTTTAAGTGTTGATAAAACATTCTCTCTTAGTTAATGATCTACTAGTTTTATGTACAACACATAGTTCAAATCTTTCAAAACATATACAACAACAAAAGTTTCATCCCTTCCTTCAGTAAAGGTTTAGTTAAGCCTCTTAAGAATGGGTAATATAGGATGTCACCCCTAAAATTTCTCTAAATAATAAATTTAAGCGACTCATTCATGAGCCTAAGCGGACCAAGTGTTGTAACCATGCTTTGATACCAATTTGTAACACACCCGACCCATGAGTATCCTTTCTAGGAATGGGGCATCAAACTTTTTCTTACTCAAATCATCTTGAATCATCTCTATGAGATGACTCATCCTCTTCTACTCACCTGTAGCTTTCTAATGATTGTTACTAGGCTCTAATCTGACCTCTAGTTTACAATTTATGGCTTCCCGAAGTCCATTAGAAATTCATAGGTTGAGGGCCATGTGGCGCCCAAGTGGGTTCATCTCATTCGTACCATTTCCAGGTTCCTACCTCCCGCATGGAAGGTCCATCCACCATCCAAACCAACAACTAGACTTAATCCTCATATAACACACAAGCTAGAGGAGAATTCGACATTCGACATTGAATGTCCCTTTTCTTTTCTACACACATGTCCTCTGGAGTCCTAAATTCATGAACTCTCGAAGGATACCAAAATCCATCCATGTGGCTTCAGCCTTTGGTCCTTTCAACTTCCCCATGACACTGAATCCCAAACCTGCAGTATCCTGAAGGGTCCACCCTCGCACGTGGTTATGTACTAGATGTGAAGGTAACTACATGTGGGTTTCACATACTCCTCCCACCAAATGGACCAAGCGATATGTGTCAGGTGTGATACGTGGCAAGGCAGAGATGAAACGTGGCCCCTTTAGTGGGTGACACGTGTTAATGGTCGCGTAGGGTCTACGAGATGTACGATTCCATGTGATACGTGACACGTCAGTCGTGGGTCCATGTCACCCTGGATGGCATCATTGTGCCACATCACTCTATACTGATAGCCTTCCAATCCCTTCAATATCACGGTCAAGGTGTGTCCACGTAACCCCTGGATCGACGACCTCTGTTACTTCGTAACTTCGGTGTTCGGGGAATCCGAGGTGTGACTTCCTCCTTGCTCCCGGAGTGGTCAACGTCGGGCTGACCATGGTCTAGATCCAATGGTTAGGGGAGATCCTAAAGGGTCCCTATATCTATGGTCCTCGTCACTTTGCAACTCCGGCCTTCAAGGGTTTCGACATTATGGCCTCTTTGCTTCCCCGAAGCAGGACTTCGTCGAAGTACCGTATGCGGGTCCCTCCACTGGATGATCAAACGGTTAAGAGGGGTTCTTAATGAACTCCCCAAATCCATGGCTCTCCTCGCTTTGTAACTCCGTCATTCAAAGAGTTTGATGTTATATCATTTTCGTTCTCTCAAAGTGGGACTTCATCGAAGTTACCTTGGCGTGGATCCAATGGCCAAGGGGGTTTAAGAATACCCTAGAATCTGTGGTTCATGTTACCTCGTGATAACTGAATGGATCAAGGTTTAACGGTGGGAAAAGTCTATCTGTCCCAGATAAGAAAACTGCTAGGCGTCAATCAACCTTGTGGGTAACCGCAACCATTAGTTTCCTTTGACCAGTTTATAAATGGTAGGGTTGAAACACTCTGGAGCTCCGAACTCCCGGAGTTCCAAAACAAGAAAGGCTTAGCTCCTTTCAGGCCTATCGTAGGGTTCTCATACTTTGGTCACATGGGACCTTCAAAAACTCTTGAGGGATATGCACAAATCTATTTGCCGTGAATTGGTTAAGGAAATGGGAATGCTCCCTTGGTCACACAAATGAAAGGTGCGAAGGTTTCGATAGACCGGTTGATGTACGGGGAGTGTTTAGGATCAATTCATACTAAGTACCGGATTGGGAATAAACCAGATCCAAATATTGGGCATGAGTAATGGATTCATCTTCTATAACTACACCACCCATTTTTACATCACGAGAAATAAGAGGTAACAGGGATTTTGTCAACCATTCAACCAACAACTGGTTAGGAATGGTGGCTTTGATCAATCGTTGTCATCGTCTCCACTCATGTATATGATCTGAAATATGTACAGAGTTAGTATGACAAAGGGAGGTCAAAATTTTTGTGTTGGTTTCATATCTGATCGACAATTTTGAGCTCAATATAGATCCTGAAAAGATGGAGGCCATCATGAAATGGCCAGTTCCTACAAATGTCACTAAAGTTAGGAGTTTTATTAGGGTAGCACAATACTTATAGAAGTTCATAGATTCATTTTTAGTGGTATCTACACCACTCCATGCCAGAACATACAGTGGTAAGAGTTTCCAATGGGGGAATAATCAAGAAACAGCCTTTGATGAGATGAAAAGAAAGATGAGTCAAGCACTAATGATTGCACTACCAAACTTGCAAAAGCCCTTCAAAATGGAGACAAATGCAAGTGGGTATTCCATGGGAGTGGTACTGATGCAGTGTGGTATACCTAGGGAGGTAATATGGGGTACCTAGGGAGGTACCCAATGGGAATGTAGTTATGTGTTAGTGGAAGTCATTTAATATATGGGAATGTGGTCATTCAATGTAAGGTGGACTAGGTCCACTATATTAATAAAGGC
>ML791634.1:118723-146770 GCA_009831015.1 Picea engelmannii | reverse complement strand
TCCTTCCATAAGGATTAATATATGGTGTTACCCTACCTCAAGGGTTTTCTCTATTTCTTGTGTCCATGTTATGGTGAATGATTTATGGTTTATTCTTGGTTATTTCTGAAGTATATTTGCAGATCTGGTATAGGTACTTAACATGCAGGGAGGAAGGCCCATATGCTATCATTCTGAAGTATTTCATGGGGTGGTTCTCAAATACCCTACCTACGACAAGGAGCTATACGCCTTGGTACAAGATGTCAAAAAGTGGAAGAACTATATGATGGGAAAGGAGACCATCATCCACATTGATCACCAGCCACTACAATATCTGTAAGCCCAAAGTAAGCTACAACAAACCATGCATTACAAGTGGATGGAGTTTTTACAAAAAAATCATTTGGTCATAAAGTATAAGAAGGGTAACATAAATAAATTGGTAAACGTGCTTTCACAACGACCTACATCCAAGATTACAGCTTTGGGAACTCTGATGCAAATGGAGCCTTTTACCCATGATGCATATAAAGAGGAATACACAGAATATGAGGACTTCAAGGAGGTGTTTCAGTGGCTACAGGGTCAGATTCATATAGAAGAAGGTGATGACAATGTTGACTATCATTTCTAGAATGGTTTACTCTACAAGCTCGATAAGATCTATGTTCCTAAACGTGAATGATTGTAACATCCCCACTATAAACCCCAGTTTGATTATGCTTAATATATATATAACATGTGGGTACGAACAAAGCGATGCAATATGTGAATTGCATTTTTATGTTTTAAATAATAAAATGTGATGCCAACTACTAACAAGAGATGGGGGTTGAATTAATCCAAAAGAGAGGGGAGGTTCTAAGAGAATGGCTAAGAGGGGTCTAAGGGGGAATTACCCGTGTATATTAATTCCACCCATTTTCCTAAAATTACTATTTGTATATGAACCTTCTAATTTTTGGTTGAGTGTTCCCAAAGCCAATCATTAAATACATGTAAGAGGGTGGGTGTGATTGGTCACATCCCAAAGTTATTGGGCACATGGGGGTTGAATATAATCAACTTTGGGAAGAATGTGAGTCAATAAAGGCAAGCCAAAGGGAGGAAATTGGTATAGGTTGGGACAACAATTTTTACACATTGAGTTTTGTTGCATGAGGAGAAAGTAGAGAGCAAGAAAGAGAGCTTGGAGCTGGTGCATCCATGGAGGGAAAATTCTATAGCATGTTGAAGCGTATTTGGAGCGATTTGGAGCTGGATAACTGAAGATCTAGGTTGTCAGGCCTTGAGAGTGAACTTTGGAGTGAGTTGCACTAAAACAACAAGTGTTTGTTGTTGGTTGCTAGTAGTTTTTCCTAGAACAAAGTTCCTCGAGTTCCCAGTTGAGATATTCCTAGCTACCTGTACCAGAGAGACCTTGATAAACAAATGGGATTCCCCAGGGACTGAGATCAGTGAAGGGGTACATTCCTTGGGTTAGGTAGGTCAAGAGGAAGAGCTGGTGGAAAATTGGGATAGTTGTAGGAAGATACCAGTGGGTTGTCAGTTTTATGAGTTGTGAGTGGATTGTGAGAGACCACCTTATTTTGTGGATCAATAGTCTCATCTCAAGAGTGACTGGATGTTGAGATTTGGAATAGTCGGTCTATGATTGGGTGGAACGTTCGTCCCAAAAATCTGGTTGGACAACTATTTACAAAAGATAAGTGGTTATTTATTTTCTATTTTGTATTTATGAGTTGAATTGTTGTGCATGATCTATGTAAATGAGAATGATTTATATGTTGTTGTAATGAACTATTTACGAAATTCACGCGTGTATTTAGCATGTTGTAGATGCATATATTTTATGGTTATAGATAGTAACTAAATCTATTGTAATTGCGTAGCTGAAAGCTACAGGAAATAAATTAGTTAACATAATTTTTTTGTTTTTGTGAGTTTATGCACCATAATGTCCCTCAATTGGGTTGGGGGATGTTACATTATGGTATCAAAGAAGTTGGTTTAAATATCGGGCTTGTATGAGCTAAGAACTAGTAATAAATATGTCTCATGGTAGTCTAAGAGATGGTCTGGGGCATAAATCTACAGGTTGCAGAGCCAAAATCGACCTAGCATGGTCAAATTTCACGTTCTAATGGTCGTTGAAGCGTAGAACGGATTTTAGTAGATCAACGACCGAGATCAATGGCGAAGATTCTCTATGATAAATTCAAAAATTCGTAATGTTTCAACCCTTTGAAAATCTGATCAAATCGATGACCATGATTCATTTCAAGGGTTTTTGAAATGGATTAGATCGATGAATTAGATTCATCGAGGTTTTTTGTTGAAATTTTCTAATTATGGAAATTCACTAAGAGATGTCATCGACGACCGATCGTCGAGTCGGCCGAAATGGCTAAAAATATTGGTTCGACCAAAGGACATCTATAACCGTCGATGGTCGACAGTCAGTGTCGGATGAATCCCATGAAGAATTTTCAATCATCAATGGATGATGGGTCGATGGTCAGGAACCGACTGATTCGATGAAGTGTTTTGAATCAAGCAACAAAATTCATCGATGATTAATCATCCAATGGATGGGCATCAACCGATTGGGCAGGGTGTTCAGGTCGCCAAAGAAAATCAATCAATGGTCAATGAAGGAAAGAGGGTGGCGACATGTCATGCCACATCAACATCCATGTGTCATGCCATGTCATCCAAGTTGACACCTCGGGATGATGTTTCATGCCACATAAACACCCATGTCTCATGCCATGTCGGCCAAAAGAAGTGGTCGATGGTCGATAATCAGGTCGGTTGATTTAGGGAAGTGTTTCTAAAAGTCGTCGGGGATCATCGATCGTCGATGGGACAATGGTCAAGCATGAGAAAAATTAGTGATGAGTCCCATTCACCAATGAATGTTGTCGACGACCGATGATCAAATCGGTCGATTTAGAGTTGTGTACAAATCAAATGTCAGAAGAATGGGTCGATGGTCGACGATCACACCGGCAGATCAAGGAAAGTGTGGTGCACTCCCAAGGGAGAATGACGGTCATTGATGGTCGATGTGGCACGGATCAATGACTCATATTCTACACAATTTGATATCAATGGTTCATATTTAAAGGGATGTTACAATAGTAAAATAGTCAGTTTTATGCGATTTTTTGTGGTTTTTGAAGGTCATTAACAACTGAGGCGATTTTGAGGCCCTAAGCAACGTTTTTAGCTAGTGAAAACCCACGATAGTAGAGTGTACCAAGGTAGAACTTGTATCAATAACTCAAATAAAAAAAAATCAGAGAGAGTTATCCAATGAGCTCAATGGTTCGCAAAATGGAGCTCATATGAGAAAGTTACAGCCAAAATTTTGGCACCAAAGTTACTTCTGGAGGTCATAACTCCTTACTCAAAAGTATGTTTTGGGCATAAGAGTAGTCAATGGAAATATTATGACCCATAGAAGCCAGTGGTAGAGTCATATTTGGGTTATGGGTACCTAAAAATGCGCAGGAAAATAAATAAGACACATGTAGCATGCAAGGATAAATTGTGTAAAACAACTTAAACTTCTTTGAACCATAACTTTTAGCTAGGAGATCGGATTTGGGAAAACAAATAGTTGATGGAAATTTATTGAGGAGTAGAATACATATGTCAACCCATAAATTTGAATTGGGCAATAAAATTTTCTTTAATTTATGAAAGAGGTTTATGTAGCAGTAAATGAGTGGAAAATTCCAGTATATGGATGTTGTAACTTTTCACTTAGAACTCAGATTAAGGCATGAGTACATCCATTGGGAATTTGTTTCAGAAAGGAATGCATCAAGCGAAACAAAATTTGAATTTATGCAACGTCTCCTTCATGAATTTATGAAGAAATAATATGTATTCTAATGGGTGAAATATTTTAGGCTATGCATGTTTCTAGCAATAATTATTGCATGCACATTTCTTGTAGAATTAGAGGTACAAAAAGCAACTTTAGTTATTACATGAGGATTGGGGTTATGGAAGATGCTTAGGGATCTTACAGTCATGAGGAAGAGATCATAGGTCTGCATTTCAGAATGGGGAATGTTGAGACGGGGTCAAATGGAAGAAGAGACAGGAAGGAGCCTGTAACTATGGTCACCAATTCTGTTATGAGATTTCCCCCCTATGACCTTGGGTCATGTCACAGTAGAGAGAGACCATATGTAAAAGAAAAAACCTACCCTCACACATGACGATGTTATAATAAAATAAATAACATAAGGAGATAAGTAGATAAAGAGATAAAGAGAGGCCTCACACCTTGTATGTTACGTCTGATGTAGATCCTCGCTCTCCACCTTTGATTTCACTCATGGTCTCTACTAGTATCAATCTGCAAAAAGAGACCAAGTCTATGTTGCAACAAGGTAGTTATGAATTCAAAACATACATATAATGTGCAAATTTTCAAGTATATGAAGTAAACTAACATATATCAATAGATTGAATCAATTTACACATGTATGGAGGTAAATAGAAATCTTGCAAAAATGAAACTAATAACAACACTGGAAAAGAAAAATTTACACTAATTCTTCAAATGAAAAAGAGTTTCAAAAATAAAATGCATGAACAATCCTTCAAACCTTGAAATGAAAATTTTTTGTATGCTAGCATATTTTTCTTTTCCAAATAACAATGCAAAGAAAGAAAGAGACCTAACTAGCAAAAAAAACTAAGTTTTTTTGTTTTCTTTTTCTTTCTACCAAAGAAAAACTAACAAAAGATGCTAAAAGAAAGAAATTTTTTTAGTTTTGTTTTTGAAAAATCCAAGGAAAACAAAAAATAAAATTCTCGAACTCAAATATAAACTCAAGTTTGAAAGATGACCACAACAGTGACCAAAAAACCGAGATCTTGAGAACAAGACTAGTTTTATAGTCATGCAATCCAAGGGATAAAAAGGGAGACAAAGATGGATCAAAAAACTTTGTATTTTATTTAAATTTAAGGCCTTACTAACCTCATATAATCCACAAAAAATTTTGGGACCAAACTCCCCAAAAAATATCCCCAAAATAGTTGAAACAAGGTTCCAAAAACGTTGAAAAACAAGCAAAAAAGTCACTTTTTGGAGGCATTCGCGGATCACCCCACTGTGAATCGTGGATAAAAGATTATATACACATTTTTTATCACTTTAGGAAGTGCATATGAATTTTATACACGATTTGGCCTTCCACAAAGCACGAATATCCATGATTCGGCCTTGTACAAAGCGTGGATATGACCAACACTTACGTGTTTTTTGGCACTAAAATGTGTGCTTCACCCATATATAAGGGTAGTGTATGTACACAGTTTTTGTGAAATAAAAGAGTGTATACAATTATAAAATCTTGGAAAATGGGTATAAATCCCATAACTCAAAATGTAGCAGAGAGACGAAATGTGAGCCAAAAACACTGGGAAACCAAGAGCAAGAACTTTTAGAACTTTTTGAGAGTTTTCAGAGACTTAAAACAACAATAAAAATAAAAATAAAAACCCGTTAGGCTCAAATTGTACTAAAGAACCAAACCAAACCCTCCCAGAACCAAGAGAAAGGCTCAAAAAATCAAGTTTCTTACACAGAATTGTAACTATGTACACTAGGACTACAGGACATCCATGTGTCATACAAAGGAAAATTATGGATATCCGTGACTATTAAAGGCACAAAGCATAGATGGATTAGTAAAACTTGAAAAATAAAAATCCAATCCAAAAGGAGGCTTCCATAAACTTAGAAAAAGTTTCTAAATGGAAAAAGATTTGGAAGAACAACCTAGAAAATAGGAAAATTTATAGAAATCAAAGACAACACAAGACACCCTAAGACCGACCTAAACTAGGAGAAGAGATCCACAGTATGTTCGCCAATTATGTTACGGGATTTTTTCCCCTATGACCTTGGTTCATGTCACAGCAGAGCGATACCATATGTAAAAGACATAACCTAACCTCATACACAACAATGCTATAAAAAAATAACTACTTTGAGGAGAGAATGAGAGAAAGAGAGGCCTCACACCTTGTATCCTATGTCTGATATAGATCCTCGCTCTCCACCTTTGATTTTTCTCTTGATATATACTGGTATCAACATGCAAAAAGAGACCAAGTCTATGTTGCAACAAGGTAGTTATGAATTTAAATCATACATATAATGTGAAAAAATTCAAGCATATGAATTAAATTAAAATATATCAATAGATTGAATCAATTTACACATGTATGGAAGGAAAGATAACTCTTTTATTGAAAACATTATAAGTAGGTAGTTACAACCTGACTCTAACCGTCAGCACTGCCTCAAAGCCAACCACCCAAGTTCCTCCAGCGATCCTTCAAGCATCAACTCAACAATATGTCCCTTTCTTGGATGACCCAAAAGGGATAGGAACACACCCTATGGTCATATAAGAGAGAAGAAGGAGTAGTGGAAAACAAGTTCCAAATCAATGGGATGCTACTTAGAGGATGAAGGAAAATAGGGAAGCTTGCAAATTCATAGGAATAATATTGCACCTCGGTTGTCCCCTTCATTCATGCCCTCATAGGTGCCTTTATACCATCCTCAAGGAGTTGAGGTGGTTGAATTTCGTTGTGTATGGGCCAATGAAAGTTTGAGAATGATCTCAACCAAAAACCCCACCCGAAAATGTGGAATATTTATTTATTATATTTTTTTAGGGCATCTGTGAGTTTCATACTAGCAAGGTGTGGACATTTGTGAGTTGCATACTAGCAAGGCATGAACATTCGTGGTTTTCACACTGATGACCCATGGATGGAAACAAAAAAAAAAATTAGATGAGTTTGATGAAGGATGATGGGATTTAAGTTTGCAAGCTAGGGAAAGGGACTAAGTTATCTCGCAAAAGCAATTGATGTGGTAATTTGTGTAATAATAGAGGTGCAGAGCTATAGAGATGACAATGAAAGGATTATGAAGGCTCAGGAAGAGATCCTTCAAAGTTTGAATATGTTGCATAAACAAGTTAACAAGGACTTTGGCACTAAGCAAGCAGCTAGTGCTAGACAATTGACTGGATCTAGATCCCATAGAAAAAGGGGTGATCATGGAAATGATATGCAATCAAGAAGTATGAGCAGACACCATCATTCTCCAAAGAAATCCACCAGAAGAACTCATGCAAGTTCATCGCCAAGGATCATCCCAAGTGTGTCTCATGTTCGGAGGCAAAAGAGAAGGTCTGAGGTAGACATCTTGCAAGGTGAGCTCCATAAGATCAAGCCACATACTTTCAATGGTGAGCACTAGAAGGGAGAAGAGGTCGAGGCCTGGCTGTTGGAAATGAAGAAATATTTACAGTTGTATGATTACCCCTCATGGTTAGAAGCTAGAATTTCCACCTATCACTTGCAAGGAAAGGCAGCCATGTAGTGGGATCAACTTAAGCAAGCCAGTAACCTTTACGAGAAGAGGATCTCATGGAGGTATTTCAAAGGATATTGCCAAGAGAAATATTTGCCCAAGCATTAATATGAAAGAAACATGAAATATTTCTTTGAACTCAAGTTGGGGACCATGACAATGGAGGAATATGAGAAGAGGTTATTTGAATTGTTGAATTATGTTGACTTCATCAAGGATGAGAAGATTAAAACCCAAAGGTTTCTAAGTGGGTTACCATCCTTCTATAGTGAAAAAATGCAATATGATAACCCCAAGACCTTGGAGTAAACCACAAGGAGAGTAAGGAATATTTACATGCATCAAAATTTTGGACATTACCATATGGGTAAGAAATTTGAAGTAAGTACATACCAATGTGGTCTGAAACATTTGTTTGGACAACCAACACCAAATGACAGACAAACTAGATGGTTGGAATTTTTGAGTGAATATGATTTCAAAATTAAGCATATAAAGGGAAAGGAAAATCAAGTGGTCGATGCACTCAGCAGGAGAGCTCATGAAGTACATGTTGTATCCATTAGAATGTACATGACTGATATGAAATATCAAATGATTGCAGCAGCAAATTTAGATCAACAATATTTAAAAATAAAAGATACATTACAACAACGAAAATTTCACCATAAATTTAATTTTTATGAGCTGAAAGAAGATGGGATTATCATGTACAAGGGAAAAGTATATGTGTTGAATACCAATGAGATGAAAAATTCAGTGTTGAAGGAAATGCATAATGTGTCATATGATGGGCACCCGAGATATCAAAAGACAATTTCATTTGTAAGGAGCCAATACTTTTGGCCGAGAATCAAGAAGAAAGTGGCTAATTACATAACCAGATGTCTAGAATGCCAAAAAGTGAAGACTAAACATAGGCATCGAACAGGTTTTCTACAGCCATTGCCCATTCCAAAATGGAAGTGGGAAGTTTTCACGATTGATTTTATTACAAAGTTTCCCAGAACAGAGAAGCAACATCATTCCATCATGGTGGTAGTGGATAAATTAACTAATGTAGCACATTTTATTCCGGTAAATACACCACACAAGGAAATAAATATTGCATAAATATATATGAAGGAAATTGCCAGGCTAGATGGAGTGCCTAAGGAAATAGTTTCAGATAGATATCCCAAGTTTAATTCCATTTTTTGGAAGGGTTTGTTCAAGGGTTTTGGAACAAATTTAAATCTTATTACAACATATCATCCAGAGTCGGATGGGAAAACATAGAGAACTAACAAAATAATTGAGGACATGCTTAGAATGTATGTGATGGGTCAACCATCAATGTCGGAAGATTATTTTCATTTAGTTGAGATTTCTTACAACAATGGGTTTCAATACTCATTGAAAACGAGTCTGTTTGAAGCATTGTATGGAAAAATATGTAACACACTAGTGAGTTGGGATAATCCGGTAGGTAGAGCAGTGGTTGGCCCATAATTGTTAAGGGAAATGGAAGAATATATGACAAAGATAGATCAGAATTTAAAGGTTTCCTGGGATAGGCAGAAAAGTTGTGCAGACAAGAATAGAGTATTTAGATATTTTAAAGTGGGAGAACATGTGTTTTTAAAAGTGAAAGCTAAAACAAGTTCGCTAAGATTAGGAAGTTGCCCAAAGTTGGTAGCAAGATATTGTGGGCATTTTGAAATATTAGAAAAGATAGGGCCAGTTGCATACATGCTAGCATTTCCTGCATCCATGAGAGTGCATAATGTATTTCACATGTCATTATTAAATAAATATGTGTCTGACCCTAACCACATAATTTATTGGAATGTGATCCTGGTGGAGCACGAAGGGGATTTCTAGGTGGAACCAATACGCATCATGGACCAAAAATTCAAAGTGCTCAAGAACAAGATCATAAGACCGGTAAAGGTTCAATGGACCTGCTACGATCCTGAAGATGCTACATGGGAGCATGAAGAAAACATGCGGGAATAATAACCACAAATGTTTGACAGTTTTGAAGAAAACATAATGCAAGACTCCATTTTGAACAACTAGAGTTTTGGAACCACATCTTAATGTCCTTTCCAAATGCGTTGGCAGCATTGATAAAATAATGGTTCATTCCTTGGATTATCTCTAATAAACGGATGGTATATCCCTTGGTTTAACTCTGATAAACTAATGGTGCATTCCTTGGATCAATGAGTTGAGAGAAACATGAGATTATGGTCGGAGTTGTTGTTGGAGTTATTAAATTGTAGATTTTTTTATTTTCTAAGTATTGTGATGTAAATTTTCACACACACACACACACACACACACACACACACACATATATATATATATATATATATATATATATAGTGTGTGTGCACCGAGGACGATGCACAATTGTAGGGGAGGGGGAATGTAACATCTCCACTATAATCCCCAATTTCATTATGCTTAATGTAGATATAATATGTGGCTACGACCAAAGTGATGTAATATGTGAATTGTATTTCTATGTTTTAAATAATAAAATGTGATGCCAGCTGCTAATGGGACATGGACAAGAGATGGGGGATGAATTAATCCACAAGAGAGGGGAGGGTCTAAGAGAATTTCCAAGAGGGGTCTAAGGGGGAATTACCTATGTATATTAATTCCATCAATTTTCCTAAAATTTATATTTGTATATGAACCTTCTAATTTGTGGTTGAGTGTCCCCAAAGCTAATCATTGAATACATGTAAGAGGGTGGTTGTGAGTGGTCAGATCCCAAAGTTATTGGGCACATGGAGCTTGAGTACAATCAGCTTGGGGAAGAGTGTGAGTCAAGAAAGGAAATCCAGAGGGAGGAAATTTGTATGGGTTGGGATAACAATTTTTACACATTGAGTTTTGGTGCATGAGGAGAAAGTAGAGAGAAAGAAAGAGAGCTTGGATTCGGTGCATCCATGTAGGGTGATTTCTAGAGCATACTAGAGTGTATTTGGTGTGAATTGGAGATGAATAACTAAAGAGTTAGGTTTTCATGCCTGAAGAGTGAACTCTGGAGTGAGTTGCACTAAAACAACAAGTGTTTGTTGTTGGTTGCTAGTAGTTTTTGCTAGCAGCAAGTTCTGTGAGTTCCCAGCTGAGAGATTCCTAGCTACCTATGCCAGAGGGACCCTGATAAAAAAATGAGACACCTGAGGGACTGAGATCAGTGAAAGGGTCCATTTATTGGGTTGGGAAGGTCAAGACGAAGAGACCTAGTGGAAAATCAGGATAGTTGTAGGAAGATACCAATCAGTTGTGAGTTTTATGAGTTGTGAGTGGACTATGAGAGACCACCCTCTTTTGTGGATTAGTAGCCTAAGCTCGTGGGTGACTGGATATTGAATTTCAAACAATCATTCTATGGTTGGGTGGAATGTCTTTCCCAAGCAGTTTGTTGCACAACTATTTACAAAAGATAAGTGGTTATATGGTTTCTATATTATATTTATGAGTTAAATTGTTTTGCATGATCTCTGTAAATGAGAATGATTTATATGTTGTTGTAATGAACTATATACTACATTCATGTGTGTATATATCATGTTTTTGATGCATTTATTTTGTGGTTATAGATAGTAGCTAAATATGTTGTAATTTTGTAGTTGAAACCTATAGGAAATAAATTAGTTAGCATAAATTTTTGTTTTTGTGAGTTTTTGCAACGTAATGTCCCTCGGTTGGTGTTACGAAAATATTCCCCTGTAGACATGTGAACTTTCTCTTGGATTATAGACCCCTATACCAAGACAGAAAATTACATTTGGACACTACCTTTCCTATAAAATCATTTTGTCCATCAAAAAAGAGAGGAGGGGAAGTATGATGTACCTCTTTTATGACATTTGTCCAAGCCCCTCCAATCTGCGAGTTCAATCTGACTCCCACCACAAATTAGTACCTGCAATGGAAAGCAAGAAACAAACGACTATCTCCTACTCTAATGGATTAGACAAAATAAATTCATCTATGCAGATTAAGACAACCATAGACAAGCACATGTAAACACACACTTGAAGGAAATAAGATAAGTATATTAATGAGAACTTAGAAGGGAAAACTTAAAATCTTTAGATGGTGTTGCAGCAACGTCTCCAATTCCTCCTCGTACAACCCTTGCTCAAAATATCCATAATCAAAATAGAAATGTTTTGTTGATTTCTCCTCCTTTTCACCATGGAAATTACTCTATTTATAAGATTTGAGAGGCTCAACCACCTTGAGCATTTTTGGAATTTGTTGAGGATATTGCTCCATTAGTTGTGATTTCTTCCTTAGATGCATCCATTGAGTCAGATTCGAGCCAAACTAACCCAACCCATCCTAGTTGTTTTAAAAAGAAAGTGAGATTTCCTCCGCGATTCCCTCAACCAACACAATGATCCCTTAAGGTGGAAAACAGAGCACGGTAGCTCTCCCTTAATATGGTCAAAGAGTGTTAGCACTCCCTATATATGAGAAAGGGAGCACTAATCTTCCAAAATGTCAAAAATATGAGTAATTGCCTTGGTAAAAAACTTGTTCCGACTATCAGATGATGGGGCTTCTTATTCTAACATGTTTTAGGGGTTGTAGCAAGTGTTTTAATGGTGTCATTAGAGATGTGACACTTAGGAAGAGTGAATGCGACACTTATGAAACTTGCGACAATAAAAGTGTGATACTTACGACACTTGCAACAATGAAAGTGTGACACTTACGACACTGTTGAAGTGAGGAATTTTGATGTGTAACGGATTTCCCCGCAAAGTGTGGAGCCAGAAGAGGAATGTTTATGGACAAAACACTTTGTGGATTATTCGAAGCAAGGGTATGGAGATGGAGAACCTAGTAACAGTTGCATACAACCATCAAACAATATTAATATATGTTCCATCCCCGAGGAAAGAATACATATGCTTGAAATGCAAGTGACTCAAAGCACAACTACCAACAAATACATTGTGGATCCATGATTATATTGATTAAGGAGATGGCTACCGAAGATACAATGTGAATCCATCCCTTTATGACCTGACTTGATCATAGCCACAAAATAATACACAATTCAGATATGATGTGATAAGAACATAGCCATAGACCAATAGAAAGTGGATCTATGTTAAAACATATATATCAGTCGAATGATCTCCATCGCAACCTGGGTAAAGTGTATATGTAGATGAATTCTCAACCCATAGTCTTTGTTTTGATCTTATAATAGTACGATTATGTTCATGTGAATAGATTATTTGATGTCGAACATGGTATAAATCGCTTGATTACCGGTCATTGAGGTATACCATTAACAAGCGCGATAGAAATCATCTTTGATGTCGATGACTCTCAAGGTACTTTAAGTACAATCCAGGGAATGTGAATAATGAGTTGAAGTCGAACATCCGTGGAATCAATCGATCAGGGGTCGAATGCGAGCAGTCCTACCATTGAGGCATGTAGGTATCAAGGTACATATGTGTTCCTATGTCTATTTACTAGATAATTTTTTTATGTCGACAGGAAAAGACTCATCGAAGGAGAGAATTGATGTATCCCCCATCAATCAACACAAAACTTTTCATAGGAAAGTGATAAGATATAGTAGACAAAAAATGGACTGACATGGGTATGGGAACTAGTAATATGGTAGATGGTTGACTCTGAGGTGAAGACTTCCCTTGAACACTGACCAAAACATAATGTGGCAAGTGCTAGGGCAATATTTGGATGGGCCAAAGGAGTAGAAAGACTCATAGGATTGGTTTAGTGTGCAGGAAAATGGATTTTCCAAGTGTATGGTGAGGTGAAAATAAGTGCCATGTTCAAGGGAGACCACAATGGCTGCCTTAAAAGATCTCAAGAAACTCGCCCCACTTCCTTCAATTTCCCCCCCATCCAGATAGATGAGTACCTATTTTTTGTTTAACGAGCTCAAGGAGGGTAACCCATGCTCAATGTAACTCACCTTCGGTAAGCTCCTCTTCTTTTATTTAATGAACTTGAAGAAGTAAGGGTTCGTTCCCAAATAGGCCCTTTAATTTGTAGTTTTGTGAGTCCAGAGAAGGAAAACTCGGTTGTTTTTCATGTTTAGGGAGTTTAAAAATAACTTAAATAAAACTCCAGGGTTGTCCTTTTTCTTAATTTTAGTCTCCGAGGTCCGAAAAAGTATAAAATAATACGACGGAGAACTCTTCTAGCCGAGATTGACTAGAGCATTCATTTTTAGTAGTTAGTCTGTTGGGACCGAAAAAGGGTTAAACTACCACCCAACAGACAACTCTTCATATTTTAACAAGCTTGAAGTATGACGAATTTTGTTCGATAGAGTTATAAGGTCATCAAAAATATTATGCTCTGCATATACCTATGTAAACAAATCATTCTGGGCAAAAACATCAAAAATTCCTTTTAAAATTGACGATAATTGGAAAAAAATAAAAAAATAAACATTATTAATGTGAAAAGGCGCTAAATGACTTTAATTTAGAAATGGTAAAAAGTCAAATTAGTGTAAAAACCAATTCATTTTCACCTCTCACTTTGAAATTTTCCCTTTTCTCTTGATTTTTCCCTCTTTTCGAGCAATTCTTTTGGCATTGATTGCGAGAGCTACGATAATATAACCATGCTCCCCGACTGAGGTAGGCTTATATTGCATGAAAATAATACCCCATTTGGAAAAGGGGTCAATGACGAAAATAGGATGAAGTGGATTTGGGTGGGTACGTGCTTTCTTCTGAAATATTTGACAGGGTGGGAATTTTTTAATAGCCTCAATGCAGTCTTTGAATATGGAAGGCCAAAAATAACTGACACGTAAGATTTTTTGGATTGTAGCCATCCCAGAAAGATGATCGCCACAATATCCAAGGTGGCAGTCATTTAAAACTCTCTCAGCCTCTTCATGGGTTAAGGAACGTTGTATAATATTATCAATACCTCGGTGATACAAAGTGTCACCAACTATAAGGTAGTACTTTGAATGGTATCTAATGTGACATCGTTCGTCACGTGAAATACCTGGTTGGAAGAATTGGGTCTGGAGATATAGAAGAATGTCTCCATACCACGGGTCAGATGTATTAATGAGGAATAGTGACTCATATGGAAGGGAATCATTGGGCTCAGTGTCCTCATCAATATGGGAAAGATAACAAATTAATTCAGCAAAAACCAACGATTTATTTGCTTTGGATTTGGTGAACTCGAGATCGAATTCTTGGAGAATAAAAATCCATTTAGAATATTTTCCCCCAATTTCTTGATGAGTCAATATGTTGTAGATGGGGTTCGATTCAACAATGACCATGGTAGTGCGAAGAAAAATATAGTGTCGAAACCTTTGGACAACAATGATTGCTGCCAAAGCCAACATTTCAACATGTGAACAACGGAGCTCGAGACCATGGTCTATATCTAACGGTTAGGGGAGATCCCGAAGGGTCCCTAGATCTACGGTCCTCGTCCCTTCACAACTCCGACCTTCAGGGGTTTTGGCATTATGGTCGCTCCACTCTCCCGAAGCAGGACTTCGTTGAAGTACCGTACGCAGGTCCCTCCACTAGATGATCGGATGGTTAAGAGGGGTTCTTAACGAACTCCCCAGATCCACGGCTCTCCTCGCTTCTCAACTCCGATGTTAGAAGAGTTTGATGCTATATCATTTATGTTCTCCCATAGTGAGACTTCACCGAAGTTACCTCAGCGTGCATCCAAAAGCTAAGGGGACTCCCAAATACCCTCAGATTTGTCGTTTGCATTACCTTGCGATAACTGAATGGATCAAGGTTTAATGTTGGGGAAAGTCTATCTCTCACGGATAAAGAAACTGTCAGGCGCTAGTCAACCTTGTGGGTAACCGCAACCATCTATTTCCTTCGGTCAGTTTATAAACAATAGGGTTGAAACACTTTGGAGCTTCGAACTCCCAGAGTTCTGAAGCCAGAAAGGATTAGCTCGTTTTGGGCCTATCATAGGGTTCCCAAACCTTGGTCACATGGTAACTTCAAAAACTCTTGTGGGCTACACACAAATCTCGTAGTCGTGAATTGGTTAAGGATACGGGCATGATCCCTTGGTCACATGAATGAAATATCTGAAGGAGACGCCCTCCTTCCATAGGGTATAAACTTAGAATTCTCACGAAGGTAGATTCTAGAGGTCGACATGACTTAAACATCTCAGTGAATCCTATCCCGACTCGCTTGCAGACTTACTTCCCATAACTCTCTAACTGCTTAGTTGAGGCAAGGAGACGACCATTCAAAAGCATGAGTTCATAGAGAGATAATACATATATCTACCTTAATCATTCAATACAGAACTCATTCCTAGATAGATAAATATATATATTCAATCGTCACTTCCATTTCAATACACAAAGTATGAAGATACTTATCAGAAACCGGAAACCGTGAAGCAACTACTGAAAGGGGTGCATGTTTCCACCCAACCATAGGCAAAACCACTCCTGATGGATTTATCGTTGACCACCCTAGAGCTATACCATTATGCTATGAGAGAGACTCTTTCTTCTTTCTCAATGACAGTCAAGGACATAGGTTACTCTCCTCCTCCCATAGGATCTTGGCAATTGGTTTTCTCTATACCAAGAAAGGATGTCTGCACGAGTACTTCCATAGTCACTCGTCAACCTTGTTTATTAGATTGTAATGAAAACCATGCCCATAGCTTCTTGCACCTAGAACGAGCTTATTACCCAGTTCTTCCTCAAACCAGAGAGCTCAACTTCTCTTTTTCTCTTCTTGAGATTTCTCTTTCGACTCTGTTCTCTTCACAAATCTCCTTGCTCGCTCTCTTGCCTCTGCCCACGAATTACCTCTTTATTTCCTTCCTCGGGAAGTTTGCATGGGTCTATATCCACAGCTCGTGGTTAGGTCTGGAAGTCTTGCAAATGGGTACTCCTCCCCATATCCTCATTAACTCTTGAGGAGGAATCTTCCAGCTACCACTCTGACTGGTAATCCATTTCTGGATCAAATAATTGTTCTAGGTCTAAGCCATTAAGGAACATTATCATCCATGTTCTATCTATCAATGTGCTTTGTATGTACAGAAGTAAACAAAAATGGATATGTATGTTTCATGGCATCCTCCATTTACCATGTAGCCTCATCTAGGCCAAAGTGTTTCCACTACACCTTGACCTGTGCAATGGTTATGTTCCTGAGTGGGGTCTCCTTAATGTCTATTATGCATTGAGGTTTTGGTAGGAATTCTCCCTCTAGTTCCACCTGAATCACAGACTAGTCAATAATATGATTAGAATCATGTACATATTTATTTAATAACGAAACATGGAAAACATCATGTGCCTTAACTTTGGGAGGGAGTGCTAGCCTATAGGCCATAGG
This sequence comes from Picea engelmannii, assembly GCA_009831015.1. Lineage (NCBI taxonomy): Eukaryota > Viridiplantae > Streptophyta > Pinopsida > Pinales > Pinaceae > Picea > Picea engelmannii. The sequence goes on along the minus strand of ML791634.1, from coordinate 129,985 downwards.
TCCCACTCTATCCAAAATTTCAAAGGGTACACAATACTGAGGTGCCAGCTTGGCACAAGCTCCCATCCTCAAGGAGATTTTCATGGGTCTAACTCGGAGATACACATGATCCCCTTTTTTGAACTCTCTAGGAGTCCTTTTTATTTCTACATAGCTTTTATGTCTATCCTAAGCTATTTTCAAACTCTGTTTTATCTGAATTACTTGTTGTTCCATTTCTGTTAACATGTCTGGCCCGATTGTAATTCTATCTACTGGATTATCCCAACTGATTGGAATCTTGCACTATCTACCATAGAGGGCCTAAGAAGGGATCATCTTTAATGACTCTTGATAGTCATTTTTGTAGGAAAACTCTACCAGTGGTAGGTAGTCATCCCACTTCTTAGGCTGATGCATTACATGCATCCTTCACATGTCCTCCAACACTTGGTTTACCCTCTCTGTATGTCCATCAGTTTGAGGGTGATAGGTTGTGCTAAATAGCAATTTAGTCTCAAAACCAGCAAATAAAGATTTCCAAAAGCTTGAATTAAATTGCGTGCCTCTGTCAAATATGGTTTCCTTAGGCATGCCATGTAGCCTAAATATTTATTTCATGAAAATATTGGCAATATCTATTTCCTTGCAAGTTGACTTGACGAGAATGAAGTGAGAAGGCTTGCTCAATTTGTCCACCACTACCATGATGGCATCATTATGTTTGGTTGATTTTGGTAATCCTATGATGAAATCCATGGAAATAGTATCCCATTTCCATTATGGGATAGGAAGGGGCTGCAACATCCTTGTTGCATGTCGGTGTTATGATTTAACCTGCTGACATTCTAGACATTTATCCAAGTAATCAACTATGTCCTTATTCAGTCTGGGCTAATAAAACAATTTCATAGTGGCTGTGATCATCTTCGGATAACCAGGATGACCAGTATATGGTCTTTTGTCTAGTTCATCCATCATGAACCTATTCAAGTCATCATAGTTTAGAATATACAACCTACCTTTGTAAGTTAGCAGGCCATCATTCAGTAATTGATATCCTTCGTACTTCAAACCTATGGGATCTTGTTCTAATTATGATTTTACAGTCTTGAAAAATGCATCTGTTTCTTGTGCACTCTTGACTCTCTTCCTGACATCCATTTCACAGGTTCTTACAGCTGCCTGGTGAATCACTTTCCTAATTTTTCTAAGGGCATAAACCACCCTATTTTATTTTTCCTTGATATGTTTGATTTCAAAATCAAACTCACTAAGGAGAGCTATCCATCTAGCTTTTCTAGCATTAAGTTTTGGTGGATCAAATAGGTATTTCAACCCACAATGATATGTCATCAACACAAATATTCTACCCAGGAGGTAATGCCTCCACATTTTTAAAGCATGCACTATGGCCACCAATTCTAGATCATGGGTCACATGATTGATTTCATGCTCATTCAATTTTCTGGATTCGTAGCAAATTACATGTTCTTCTTACATAAGGAATCCCATGAGTTCTTCATTGCAGGAATTTGTACACACAAGGAAGTCCTTGTTTGGATCTGCAATCTTCAACATAGGTGCATTGGTTAGAAGACATTTTAGTTCTTGAAACTTCTCTTCACATTCTGATGTCCAAAGGAATTTAACTCTCTTTTTCTGAAGGGAAGTGATTGGGAAACCAATATTGGAAAATCCTTTTATGAACCTCGTATAGTATCCTAATAGGCCCATAAAGGATATGATATTAGATGCATACTTTGGGGTAGGCCAATCCATAATTGATTTTATCTTGTCAGGATCAACTGCCACCCCTTCTTCAGAAATAATATGGCTTAAGTAATGGACTTGTTTCTGGAAAAATTCGCACTTACTAAACTTGACATAGAGTTGATGTTCTCTTAGTACTTGAAGCACTAACTTGAGATGTTCTTCATGCTCTTCCCTATTATTAGAATAGATTAGGAGATCATCAATGAAAACCAATACAAATATGTCTAAGAATTTACTAATTACATTATTCATTAAGCACACAAATGTGATTGGTGCATTGGTTAGCCCAAATGGCACCACCACAAATTCATAGTGACCATACCTTGTCCTAAAGGTTATTTTGTGGATGTCCTCATCCTTAATTCAGACCTGATGGTATCCATACCTCAATTCAATCTTGGAGAAAATTGTAGCACCCCTTAATTGGTCAAACAAGTCATCGATCATTGGCAAGGGATACTTAATCTTTATGGTCATCTTATTGAGTTGCCTATAGTCTATGCACAGTCTAAGTGTGTCATCGTTATTTTTCACAAACAAGGCTGGTGCTCCCCATGGAGACACACTAGGCCTAATGTATCATTTTCCCATCATTTCCCTTAGTTATAGCTCGATCTCAACCAACTTTGGTGTACTAATCCTATAGGGTGTTCTAGACACTAGTACTGCTCCCGGTGCAAGTTCTATTGAAAAGTCAATATCTCTTCTTGGAGGTAGACCTGGTAACTCTTCTAGGAAAACATCTTTATACTCTCTTAATATGGGGTGATCCTATAGGCTTGGTTTTTTGTCCTCAAAATAGTTCAACACTTGTATTACATACAAAGGACACCCTTTTCTGCAATACTTCTTCACTTGAAGGGATGGTATTTGTCTCACTGAGACAAGATTTTGAATCCCTTGTAGGGTTACCTTTCTCCCTTCTTCATTTTCACACTCCAAATTTTTTTTGTAAGAGTCCAACTTGGTTTTATGGGAAGCCAACCAGTCCATGCCAATCAACAGGTCATAAGATCCTAAAGGGGATATTTTTAGGGTCGCTTGGGTGGGTAATCCACTCATAATGAATTGGCATGTTGGTATGACCTATGTTACTTTTCTCTTGGTTACAGTGGCTAGTTGTACCACCCATGATTTAACATGTTTAACTTGTTGCAATTTACATTTTCAACAGTTTGAGGTGAAACATAACTCAAATTAGAACCAGGGTCAATTAAAATAGAAACTAGATGGTTGGAAATCATACCTTCCATATCCACCACTGAAGCTTGGTGGTCGGCTTGTTTATTGTCCAAGGCAGCATAAATATGTGGTATGATCCTAGCCACATCATTGACTGTGGTAGCCTCTTGGATGTTGTAGACCCTCCTATTGTTTTTTTGCTTATATGGGCAGTCCCTCAAAAAATGTTCTTCTCCACAACCCCAACATTTTAAGGGTTCTTCTTTGTGTTATCAGTCTTACCTGGGGTGCTCCAAAGGGTTTATTTCCACTCTAAGAGGGGAAATTTTGTTGGTATAAACTTTTAGCAGGAAGGCTCATCTTAGAACCTTTCCCATATCTATTGAATCTTGAGGTTTTAAACCCCTTCTTCTTGAATCCCGAAGTGCTTTTCTTCTTCTAGTCCTTGTGATATTTTTTCTTATTCTTGAACTTCTCATAGAAATACCTCACCTTCCGGATAGTGTATTCTAAGGTCTTTAGCTCATCAAATTCAATTATGTCCTGGGATGACTGAGGCAATCCACTAATAAATTGTTGCATCTTTACCTTTTCATCTTTGATGTAGGGGACATAACTTATCATCTCAAGGAATTTATTGATATATTCCTCTATGGTGAGTTGTCCCAACTTGAGTTTGTAGAACTCCTTGGTCTTCCCATCAAAGTATTTCTCTGACGGGTACTTCTTCTTGAAGTATTTCTCAAATTGTTTCCATGACAAGTCCTTATCATGGATTCCTTTCACATTCCTAAGGTATTCCCACCAAATGGAGGCCTTTCCATTCAGGTTAAAAATGGTTATTCGAACCTTTAAATTTTCAGAGTAGTCATGGAATCTGAAGTACTTCTTCAAGCCAAGAAGCCAAACTTATGCCTCTTCCCACTTCTTAATTTCTCCATCGAAAGTGGGTGGTTTGGATTTCTTTAAATCTTCAGTGTCATGACTCTTGGAATGTTTCCTCTTCTTTCCTCTCTTTTGGGAATGCGAACTATTTTTGCTACTAGAAAATTCCTTGCAGTTGTCAGTTTCCTCACCAGAGGATTCTTTTGATGAGTGTCTCTTGGCTCCATTTTGGGCCTTATTTGAGGTTCTCCTCCCTGTGTGGCCACTTTCAGGGCCATTCTTTCGTATCTCAGGTGGACTCTGGGTTTTCTTCGTATGATGTCTGTCCACATGACTGGTTGATGGTCCATGATGTAGCTTCCTTTGTATATCTGATAAGCTCTGGAGTAGAACTACATTGATTTCACTTTTCTTTTCCTGATCTTTTATTATCCTTTCATTGTCATCCTTACAACTCTGTAATTCTGCCATGAGGCTCATTACAGTTTTAGCCAAGTCTGGAGGGGTTTCCACCGCCCTCCTTTCATCTGTTTCTTCCTCTTTATTGTGGGATATCTCCCCTAATTCATGGTGTCTAACCATCCTTTATGTTGTAGTTTTCATGCGGTCCACTGACTGTTTAAGTGTTGATAAAACATTCTCTCTTAGTTAATGATCTACTAGTTTTATGAACAACACATAGCTCAAATCCTTCAAAACATATACAACAACAAAAGTTTCATCCCTTCCTTCAGTAAAGGTTTAGTTAAGTCTCTTAAGAATGGGTAATATAGGATGTCACCCCTAAAATTTCTCTAAATAATAATTTTAAGCGACTCATTCATGATCCCAAGCGAGCCAAGTGTTGTAACCATGCTCTGATACCAATTTGTAACACACCCGACCCCTAAGTATCCTTTCTAGGAATGCAGCATCAAACGTTTTCTTACTCAAATCATCTTGAATCATCTCTATGAGATGATTCATCCTCTTTTACTCGCCTGTATCTTTCTAACGACTGTTACCAGGCTCTAATCTGACCTCTAGTTTACAATTTATGGCTTCCCGAATTCCTTCAGGCATTCATAGGTTGAGGACCATGTGGCGCCCAAGTGGGTTCATCTCATTCGTACCATTTCCAAGTTCCTACCTCTCGCACAGAAGGTCCATCCACCATCTAAACCAACAGTTAGACTTAATCCTCATCTAACACACAAGCTAGAGGATAATTTGGCGTTCGACGCTTCGACGTTGAACGTCCCTTTTCTTTTCTACACACATGTCCTTCGGAGTCCTAATTCACGAACTCCCAAAGGAGACCAGAATCCATCTACGTGGCTTCAGCCTTCGGGCCTTTCAACTTACCCATGACACTACATCCCAAACCCCCAGAATCTCGAAGTCCCAGACTCCTGAAGGGTTGACCCTCTCACGTGGTTATGTACTAGATGCGTAGGTAAATACAGTTGGGTTTCGCATACTCCTCCCACAAAATGGACCAAGCGGTATGTACCAGGTGTGATACATGGAAAGGCAGAGATGAAACGTGTCCCCTTTAGTGGGTGACACGTGTTAATGGTCGCATAGGGTCTACGAGATGTACGATTCCATGTGATACGTGACACATCAGTCATGGGTCCATGTCACCCTGGATGACGTCATTGTGCCACATCACTCTATACTGATAGCCTTCCAATCCCTTCAATATCACGGTTAAGGTGTGTCCACGTAACCCCTGGATCAACGGCCTCTGTTACTTCGTAACTTCGATGTTCGGGGAATCCGAGGTGTGACTTCCTCCTTGCTCCCGAAGTGGTCAACGTCGAGCTGACCATGGTCTAGATCCAATGGTTAGGGGAGATCCTAAAAGGTCCCTAGATCTATGGTCCTCGTCACTTTGCAACTCCAGCCTTCGGGGGTTTTGACATTATGGCCGATTTGCTTCCCCGAAGCAGGACTTCTTCAAAGTACCGTATGCGGGTCCCTCCACTGGATGATCGAACGGTTAAGAGGGGTTCTTAATGAACTCCCCAAATCCATGGCTCTCCTCGCTTCGTAACTCCATCATTCAGAGATTTTGATGTTATATCATCTTTGTTCTCTTGAAGTGGGACTTCATTGAAGTTACCTTGGCGTGGATACAACAGCCAAGGGGGTTCCTGAATACCCTCAGATCTGTGGTTCACGTTACCTCATGATAACTGAATGGATCAAGGTTTAACAGTGGGGAAAGTCTATCTGTCCCAGATAAGAAAACTGCTAGGCATCAGTCAACCTTGTGGGTAACCGCAACCATCAGTTTCCTTCGACCAGTTTATAAATGGTAGGGTTGAAACACTTCGGAGCTCTGAAATCCCAGAGTTCCAAAACAAGAAAGTCTTAGCTCCTTTCGGGCCTATCGTAGGGTTCCCATACTTTGGTCACATGGGACCTTCAAAAACTCTTGTGGGCTATGCACAAATCTCTTTGCCATGAATTGGTTAAGGAAATGGGAATGCTCCCTTGGTCACACAAATGAAAGATATGAAGGTTTGAACTTAGAATTCCTGCGAAGATAGATTCTAGAGGTCGGTAGGACTTAAACATCTCAGTGAATCCTACCCCGACTCGCTTGCAGACTTACGTCCCATAACTCTCTAAATGCTAAGTTGAGGAAAGTAGACGCCCATTCAAAAGCATGAGTTCACAGAGAGATAATACATATATCTACCTTAATCATTCAATACATAACTCATTCCTAGATAGGTAAATATATATATTCAATCATCATTTCCATTTCAATACACAAAGTATGAAGATACTTATCAAAAACTGGAACTCGTGAAGCAATTGTTGAAAGGGATGCATATTTCCACAAAACCATAGGCACAAACACTCCTAACGGATTTACCGCCAGCCACCCCCGAGCTAGACCATGATGCTCTGAGAGATACTCTTTCTTCTTTCTCAATGACAGTCAATGATGGAGGTTACTCTCCTCCTCCCATAGGATCTTAGCAACCGGTTTTCTCTATACCAAGCAAGGAGGTTTGCACGAGTACTTCCACAATCACTCGTCAACCTCATTTATCAGATTGTAACAAAAACCCTACCCACATCTTCTTGCACCCAGAACGAGCTTATTACCCAGTTTTTCCTCGAAACAAAGAGTTGTAACCACTCTTTTTCTCTTCTCGAGATTGCTCTTTTGACTCTGTTCTCTTCGTAGATCTGCTTACTTGCTCTCCTACCTATGCCCACGAATTACCTCTTTCTTTCCTTCCTTAGCAAGGTTATGTGGGTCTAAATCCCCAACTCGTGGTCATGTTTGGAAGTCTTGCATATGGGTACTCTACCCCATCACCTCATTAAGTCTTGAGGAGGACTCTTACAACTACCACTATGATCGATAATTAATTTCAGGTTCAGAGAACTGTTCTAGGTCTGAGCCATTAATTCCAGTAAGGTACTCGTTTGGTGGGGGGGTTTATCTCAACTATTTATGGTTCCCCTCACCATCTCTCTCATATAATCCATGGTCTATCTTGGCAAACCCCCCTTTCAGAAGTTATGAAACACTTATCTATTTTCTATTAATAACAGAAAATACATACATTGACCCTTTATACAAAGGCTCATCAAATCAAACATTCACACATATCTAGTCTACCATAGTCTCTTGTCCAGTTATAGTTATATTTACAAACTGGTGGAAACAGGGGTATTACAGGTTGATGCTCCCTCATCCAATATAGTGCGATGAATATGTTGATTGTGAACAACAACATTAATTTGAAACACAAGTTGGTGAGAGAGTATCGATTTATAATTGTCCAGGTTAAACGTGATATTATTGGATGACTCGGGATTTATAGCTCTAATGGCTACCAAGAGAGTACTACATTGGCTAGGGCAGTGTTGCAGAACTTTGAGACCCGACATCGCACAAGTTTCTTGGGCCAAATCTTCAACAATGTTTTAGGTCTGGGCAGCACGAGAATTAGAATTAAAGGTCAACTTTGTGATAGTACTCTTGGGTGGATGTAATATAGAGTCAAAATTAGGTTTATCAATCTAGAGAGGTCTAGAAGGAGGCACAACTGAAGTGGAAGGTGGATCAGTCACAGTTCCATTAGTTATGCTTTATTTATCGGGTTTTCCTGGGGGTGTGTCATATGTCGTAGTTCTAGTGGTCAAATATACACCATTAAACATATAAATATGTGCACTTGAGGAAGCATCCTCATTATGAGGATGCCCTAGGTTGCCTCCTTACGGAGGTGCGGGATTTTGTGCAACCAATGACTATTGTTGTGGAAAAGGATGTGTCAAAACATCGGGTTGAGAATTTCCTTTAAATAATTTAGATACTTCTTCCTGGTGGGGATAGTCTCGTGTGTAATTATCTTCAGCACAGATGAGATAGGGAAATTTCAGTTTGCATTGTGGTTGCGTTTTAGCAGCAGGTGGTTGCGCTTATGTTTTTGTATTTTCTGTTTGATTATTATTTTTCTTGGATTTATTCTTAATTTTCTTTTCCCCTACAAATTGTGATGGTGAATTAGATTGAACTGCATTTACTTCAGAAACTTTAGTAGGGGTGGAATTTGAGGAGATAGTAGTCTGCATTGCAGTCGAGGAAGTTACTGAATTATTGGTTGTCCCAGTTGATTGTGATATAGGATGGGTTTTGATGGAACCGATAACACCATCTAAATGAGCAGTGGAGGATGGTTTCGATAGACCGGTTGATGTACGGGGAGTGTTTAGGATCAATTCATACTAAGTACCGGATTGGGAATAAACTAGATCCAAATATTGGGCACAAGCAATGGATTCATCTTCTATAACTACACCAACCATTGCTACATTCCGAGAAATAGGAGGTAACAGGGATTTTGTCAACCATTCAACCAACAACCGGTTAGGAATGGTGGCTTTGATCAATCCTTGTCATCATCTCCACTCATGTATATGATCTGAAATATGTACGGAGTTAGTATGACAAAGGGAGGTCAAAATTTTCATGTTGGTTTCATATCTGATCGACAATTGGAAATGGGTGAGGAAAGCCATGCCAATGGAATTGAAATCTTGAAAAGATCCACGTTATAACTCATTGTACCATTTTGTCACTGAACTCGTAAGAGTACACTGGAAAAGATGTAAATGAATAGAGTCACACATCAATGATTTTGATGAACACCACAGTTGAAATGTCATGACGTGGTTATTTGGGTCTTCTCCAAGTTTACCATCAAATTTTGGAATATCATATGGTAATTTGGCTGGATTTACTAGCCAAAAAGGGGAGTGTAATATGGGATCGTTTGTTAATCTCGAGATATTTGGTATATCTAAAGTAGCTAAGAAAGGTAACTATCGATTACTTTGTGGATGATACCAGTGAGGCATAGGGACACCAATAGGACCATAAAATAGTTGTGGTAGAAATTTGTATCGATAAGCTCCTCCCATATGCGGTTGTTGTGGATTTTGGCTAGAAAAAGTAAGATTAATTCATTGAGGAATTTGAGTAAAAGGTGAGGGAAAACCCATTTGGCCTTGCAGAAGATAACGAATGTAACCCATGTAGAAAATTAGTGATATAAGTAAACCCAATATTACCCACTTAGTAAAAAAAAATTGATTTCAGACTTTATTGAAAATAAGCCATTTTACAATTAAACTTCATAAGCTGAAACACACATTACTAAGCACTGTTGCAGTGGAAAAACAACAATGAACATCAATCACACATCCATGAAATACTCATAAATTTAGGAAATTCTAGGGAAAACCCCAATGTGGGGAAACCCAATGAGAGAGAGATATTTTATTAGCTTTAGGAAATTTGTATCAACAGCAAAATAACAAAACCTAGTAGAAGGAAACCACTTACAACCACAAAAATTCCCCCACAAAATTTTGTCTAGAAAAATGTGCTCAGTGAGTTGTACGACCTGTACGGACCGGTTGTACCAGCACAAAGGAAAATGTGCCAAATCTGTATTGTACGAAAAATAGCCTAAAAACTCCCCCAACAACAAAGAAAAATACCATCATGTGCCTCAGTTTGCGTGCAAAAAATCTGTCTAAAAAACAATGCCTCTTTCCTCTGTTGTATGGACTATATGGATCCATACAGTACGGCCTCCAAAACAAAAATAAAACTCCAACACAGTGACACAACAAAATGTCTTGGGATTTGTGCCCTCTTTCTTCTTAGGAAATGTGCCCAGTTTTTTCCCTTTCCTCTTCAAGCTATTTTTCTCTCTCTCAATCTTCTTCCTCTTTTCTTCTTATCTTGCACACTACCCTAGGTATTCTCTTATAATCTAAAAGTGACCCTGCACCTTCTCCATCCCTAAATCCAATGGCCAAGATCTAATCTTTCCTTTATAAGATCAAGGGACATGAATCATTCCCTCTAAAATAAATCACTTAATTTATTAAAGTACAAAAAACACTTTATGACCTAAGTGCACTTTAAGTCATAAAGTCACTTTAATAATATAATAAAAAGGTACATTACAAAAAGTCACTTTAATAAAAAAATCCACAACTTTATAAAAATCCATTTACAAAGTTAAGTGCCTAGTAGTGTAAACATAAGGTTACATCTGGATACAAGACAAAACATGCGGAGTACGTCCTGAGCTACAAAATTTAACACTCCCTCTTAGTGAGGGAAGTACTTGCTACCACCATCATCATCCAATCACATCACATTGTTCATAGTAGGATCTCCCTCTGAACCTGGAGACATCCTCAACACCTGCACATAACTCGAACTAGAAGATATCCTCATGATAACTATTATGAACCATGAGCTCCTAGGAGAATCCACTCCACCCTGAGCATCGGTTTGATCACACTAGCTGAGCCTCCTACCTGTGCTCAGAAGAGACTCCCTCTCTTCTCTCAGAATGCAAGACTAAATCAAATGCAAGATTGAATCCTTAGGCCCACCGCAGTCTCAGGAGGCTCATGCTTCTCATCTGACATTGAATCATAACCTGAAGGTTTTCCTCGCAACATGTACAACCTATCCACCTGATCACTAATCAGTTGTGGTTCAACCGGGTCCACTCCCTCCCTATAGACAAATACATCTCCCCTCTTGAACAATGTACAATATACAACATCCTCGAAGGCTGAGACTGAGATAAAGTTTTCCCTCAACTCTGGAATAAAGAGAACTCCATTAAGCTCCAGGAATCCTCCATACTCGAGTCGGAATCTAACCCTTCCAACTCCACGTACAGCTCGTGCCATACCTTGTTAAGGTCCTAACCCGCACATAGGTAGATCAATGTATTTGGATGTAATAAAGGTGAATATTAATAAGACCTTTCAATAAAATAGAATAAGGCGGATGTAAGAAGACCTAATAGAAGCTTCCGCTTCTAGAAGGATCTTCCTCTAGATGTTTCTCTTAATAGACATATTTAGTATAAATAAGGGTCGAGGGTATGAAAA
>ML791634.1:101527-112587 GCA_009831015.1 Picea engelmannii | reverse complement strand
TTACTGTTATTCTGTCATTTCTAGCATTTCATTTATGTTCTGCATATTTTATATATCTGGTATCTTGCATACCTCCTTCACTCTCCACCAGCCAATCTAAACTTATCTCTATGATAATAAGAAATACTCGCCAGATTCACGTCATGTGACAAGAGGCTCCACTATCAACAATTCATCTGTTATCACCCCCAAATCCTCCACTGCTGACATTGGATACTAGAGTGGCCAAAGAAAATTCCATATCAAACTTGGATGAAAAGTCCTCCATAGTTTTTGTAGCATGCCCCTCGTCTTCCTTCTTTTTCTTCTTCTTCTTCTCAGGACACTGAGAAGCAAGGCACCCCAACTGGTTACAACAGTAACATATGACTTTACTAAAGTCTCTTCTGAAATTTCCTTTATTCTTCCCCTTTCCCTTTGCAGCAAGAGCAACATCCTCCTCATATTTTTCTTCCTTCTATCCACTACTATGAGACCCCATCTGGATATCCTCTTGAGTGAAGTCACCCCACAACCTACTCTAATCTGAAAACTTTTCTCGACCCGCTACACACTTAACAAAGAAATCACATTCCTTTATGAATCCTTTCAAGGCTATCCTCTACAACTCGACTTCTGATATGATCTCTCCCACTGCAGCTAACTCATCCTTAATATAGGCTATCCGAGTAAGATAGGATGCAACACCCTCACCCTTACCCATCTTCGAGTCATGCAACTTATCTTTGAAGGCCATCTTCTGGTTGGCATTCTTAGCCTCAAATAAATTCTTCAAAGCTTCCCACATATCATAAGTTGTCTTCTTTTTAGATAGATGTGGAATGAGTGGGTCCTTCACACCATCCAAAATTATCCTCTGTGCTTTGGCCTCCTTTACCTCATGCAAATCCAAGGCAATAGGCTCTGTTGAGGGAGCCAAAACAACAGAATTGACATAGCTCCAAATCTTGTTCTCCTTGAGAACAACTCAAATCCAGACCTTCCACTGCAAGTAGTTGGAAATGCCTTCCAACCGATCCTCAAATCTAATGCATGTAGCCATATTTCTTGCCACTATCCAAAGAAAACAACCAACTAGTTCTACCCCTTCAAATCTTGCCCAAAAATCACACTGCTCGTTGTAACTCAGAGCCCTAGCTCTGATACCATGTAGAAAATCAGTGATATAAGTAAACCCAATATCACCCACTCAGTAAAAAAAAAATGATGTCAGACTTTAATGAAAATAACCCATTTTACAGTTAAACTTCATAAGTTGAAACACACATTACTAAGCATTGTTGTAGCGCAAAAATAACAATGAACAACAATCACACATCCATGAAATACTCAGAAATTTAGGAAATGCCAGGGAAAACCCCAATGTGGGGAAACCTAATCAGAGAGAGATCTTTTATTAGCTTTAGGAAAGTTGTATCAACAACAAAATAACAAAACCCAGTAGAAGAAAACCACTTACAACCACAAAACTTCCCCACAAAATGTTGTCTAGAAAAACGTGCTTAGGGAGTTGTACGACCTATATGACCCAGTTGTATCGACACACAAGAAAATGTTCCAAATCTATATTGTATGAACAACATCCTAAAAACACCCCCAACATCAAAGGAAAATACTAGTAGGTGCCTCGGTTTACGTGCAACAAATCTATCTCAAAGACAATGCCTCTTTCCTCTATTGTACGGGTTGTAAGAATTTGTACAATACAACCTACAAAACATCAAAAATATCCAACACAGTTACACAACAAAATGTCTTGGGATTTGTGCCCTCTTTCTTCTTGGGAAATGTGCCCAGTTTCTGCCCTTTCCTCTTTAAGCTATCTTTCTCTCTCTCAATCATCTTCCTCTCTTCTTCTTGTCTTGCACACTACCCTAAGTATTCTCTTATAATCTGAAAGTGACCCTTCACCTTCTCCATCCCTAAATTCAATGGCCAAGATCTAATCTTCCCGTTACAAGATCAAGGGACATGATTCATTCCCTCCAAAATAAATCACTTAAATTATTAAAGTACAAAAAACACTTTATGACCTAGGTGTACTTTAAGTCATAAAGTCACTTTAATAATATAATAAAAATGTACATTTCAAAAAGTCACTTTAATAAAAGATCCACAACTTTATAAAAACCCATTTACAAAGCCAAATGCCTAGTAGTGTAAACATAAGGTTACATCTGCATACAAGACAAAACATGTGGAGTACCTCTCGAGCTACAAAAGCTAACAACCCAAAGGGGGATAACCAATTTGACCTTGGGGAGGATTACCAATTTGGCCCTGAGGAGGGTAACTAGGTAGACCCTGAGGAGGGTAACTAGGTTGACCCTGAGGAGGGTAACTGATTTGACCCTGCAGAGAAAAAGATGATTGGCCTTGAGGACCCCAAGTGGGGTTCGAGACACTTGGGAAGGGTTGTCCAGAATATAGTCCAGAAGGATTGGGATTTAGAGATCCTCCCTGTAGGTTGGGATTTGAAGATCCTCCCTAATATGGTTGATTAATAGGTCCTCCCTAGGGTGGTCCCCAGGATTGTTGTGGGTTTCCAACAAAATAATTTTGAAAATTTCCCCCTTCCATAGGTTGGGTAATAGTTGAGATTTGTCCACTGAATGGGGGTTGCCCCCCAATCAGAATTTTTCCACTGAACGAAGGTTGTCCCCCATTCAGGATTTTTCCACTGAGTGTGGGTTTCCCCTCAGTCAAGATTTGTCCATTGAACGAGGGTTTCCCCCCAGTCGATATTTTTCCATTGAACTAAGATTGGCCCCCGAGCAAGAATTTTCCGCTAACGGAGGATTTCCCCCCAAGAAGGACTTGTCCTACAGTTTGGTTTTTTGGTATGACAGGGTTTTGCCTTTTTTGATGTGAAGGTGTCCCAATGGGACTTTGTGGCGTGTATGAAGTTGTTTCTTGAAGAGGGATTGTAGGTGTAACCATCATGATACTTTACAAATGACTAGGTAATACAAATCCTATTTCACTCGTTATTTGTCCTGAAGTGGTAGTAGTATTGAGTGTTTGTCCGACATGATGATTAGAGTATTGTCCTGATGGTCGTACATCCACACCAGTGGTGATAGATGTATGTGGAGGGTTAAAGAGTGGTCGATTCAAATTAAATTTCTCATAAATATCATGACATGATGGATTTATCCATATAGGACGAACAAGAGTTTGATGTGGATCCACCATTTCAGTAGAGCAGATAGGGGTTGTATATTCTTCATTTGGATTTGGTTGTTTTGATTCCATTTCATGTTCTTCGTATGGCCTTGATGGTAGCCTAGGATAATCTTCAACTATGATGTTTCCTAAGGAGTTTACTCGAAGAAGGAGTGGATCAAGAGGTTTGTACAAAGCCGAGTTTGCAGGAGGGGTAGGACCTTCTTGAACTACTACTATAGCTCCCTCAGGATGTTCAATCAAAGGAGTAACAACACTCCCAGTGTCTAAATAGTTTTCAACCTCTTCATGGTAAGTGTCTTCCGATGAGTTAGGAGGTATGGGTTCGTAGCCTTCTAGAGGAAACCCTTGCATCCTACGTGATCAGTGAAGACATTTTTCAGCCACAATACCAATCTTAAGGACAACTAGGGTGAACAAACAACATTCGCTAAAAATCTAGAAAATCAACAAGAAAAACAATAACTTCTCTGTATGAACTTACTAGTTGGTGATGAAATCCAACATCTCAAGAACAAAGTGAGAAGAGGATAGGATTGAACAAGTGGATTAGTTATGTTGGAGGCTTTCTTAACAGACTTACGCCTTGGTGCAAGTTCCCTCATGGTTTTACTTGTGGGTTACCCTTCAAGGAGCCCGAGTGAGTTTGACCAACGTTTGATCCAAGTACAAAAAAGACTTCCCTTGGTCATCACCTCATGTAATGACCCTAAATATTATGGCCACTAAGGTTACCAACTTGCAGTCAGCCTCTAGTTGGGTACAGTCGACAGTCGGGTCTGAACGTATGGGCAGGATATCCAGTCTGAAATTCCTCAAGAGAACTGAGGACAAGTGGACCAATAAACTCATGAGGACCCCAAATAGATTCAAAATTCATGAAGCTCTGAGACCAAATGAAGACAGTTGATTCTCATGAAGAATCCCCAATATATGATTGTTCTGCCACGATTGGTTAAGCATAAAAGGGATAATCTTTGTTTCTCTCCCACACGCGACCTCATGTTTAACCCCTATGTGAGAGGGGGATCCAAACTATGCTTATACGAAAGTTGGATTTTCTCTCCCTATTATAAGATTTTGTGTTTGTCTTTAATGCTTTGCAGAGTTATCCTCACAGCATATTCCAAAGCTCTATTCCTAGTCTATTGTTGGTGTAAAGATCTAAAAAGAAAAGTTTCTAGTTTAACTTTAATTAGCGCTTATTTTCATGGTTGTTTGTTACTCGAGGGTGAATGATAGTGAAACTAATGATATTTTGAGACTCAACTCCACAAGAAGGTAAAAGGAATGATATGCAAATTTCCTTTCGATGAACATCTAGCTATGGTAAGGAGAAGAGATTATTTCTTTTCGTCACTAACAAACACTCAAAAGAAATGCAAAAACTTTATGCTACTTGTTCCCAAACAAGAATTCACACACTCGCCAAATTACCAAAAAGAAAAACCTTTCAATATCCGAAACCAATGCATATAAATCCTTCTTTGTTCGATTTTAGATGCAAACAATGATATTCTTCTAATGCTTCATTATTTCACTAATAATTAAATAGTTCACTATGAGGATCGAAAACAGTATGAAGCAAAAGAGCATACAAACAAAGATACTCGCAACAATAAATAAGAGATCGAAAGAAAAACAAATATCAAATTGCTCAATCAAAGATCCAAAAACACTAAGAAATAAAAAAGTCATACTTTATAGTCTTCAAGAATTGAGTAAGAGATCAAAGACAAAGAAATCAATAGACCTATGATCAACAATCTTTCCTACGATTTCCTCTAATCAATCGGATAATTGAGAAGAGTTACAAAAAGGGAAACCAATTCTGAGAGAGAAAGGGTCGATTTTGCAATCAAGAAAGAAAAAAAAAACTCAATAAAGACTAAATAGAATGAGGGACAACAAGTTTATAATCAAACAAGAGACAAGGTCAAACAGAAGAAACTCTGAGCTAAAGAGGAAGATCTAAAGACTAGACCCAACAAGCAAAATACTTGAAAATTTCCCTAGGAAAAGGAAATCAACGCTCTGGTAACCAAGACACCAGAGTGCTATAGCGCTCCCTATAAGGGTCTGGGAGAGCGATGATCAAGAAGTAGCTGGTTTGAATTGGAGGGGAGGGCTAGTTATAAAGAAAGTTTGAAAAAGACTCAAAAATCTCAAGAACTCGGAAAGTTTCAGTAAAGGGCTCTGTAAGACAACTAGCAAAGACAAGGAAGATGAAATCTTCAGAACAAAACAACAATCGGGATTTAAGGATAGGAAAAATTCTTGGATGAACCAAGGGAAGAACAACTTAAAGTTCATCCCCATTGGAGTCGCGAATTTGTTTTATGGAAATATTCCCCTGCGGACAGGTGAACTTTCCCTTGGATTATAGACCCCTATACCAAGACAAAAAATTACATTTGGACACTACCATTCCTATAAATTCATTTTGTCCATCAAAAAAGAGAGAAGGAGGAGAAGTATGATGTACCTCGTTTATGACATTTTTCTAAGCCACTCCAATCCATGATATTAATCCGACTCCCGACACAAATCAGTACCTATAATGAACAACAAGAAACAAACGACTATTTCCTACTCTAAT
This sequence comes from Picea engelmannii, assembly GCA_009831015.1. Taxonomy (NCBI): domain Eukaryota; kingdom Viridiplantae; phylum Streptophyta; class Pinopsida; order Pinales; family Pinaceae; genus Picea; species Picea engelmannii. Next base: position 106,802 of record ML791634.1, on the reverse strand, counting down.
GGATTAGACAAAATCAATTCATCTATGTAGATTAATATAACCATAGACAAGCACATGTAAAGACACACTTGAAGGAAATAGGCCAAGTACATTAATGAGAACTTAGAAGGGAAAACTTACAATCTTCAAATGGTGTTGCAACAGTCTCTCCAAGTCCTCCTCGTCCAGCCCTTGCTCAAAAGATCCACAATCAAAATAACAATGCTTTGTTGATTTCTCCTCTTTTTCACCATGGAAATGCCTCTATTTATAAGCTTTGAGAGGCTCAACCACCTTGAGTATTTTTGGAATTGGTTGAGGATATGGCTCCATTAGTTGTGATTTCTTCCTTAGATGCAACCATGGAGTCAGATTCGAGCCAAATTAACCCAACCCATCCATAGTTGTTTTTAGAAGTGGGATTTCCTCCAAGATTCCCTCAACCAACACAATTCTCCCTTAAAGTGGACATAAGAGCATTGTAGCGCTCCCTTAATATGGTCAAAGAGCACTAGCACTCCCTATATATGAGCAGGGGAGCGCTGATCTTCCAAAATGTCAAAAAGATGAGTAATTCCCTAGGTAAAAAACTTTTTCCGACTACTAGATGATGGGGCCTCTTTGTAAGTTTTAAACCTGTGAAGTAAAGCAATGCATATAGATTCTTAAGAAAAAAAGAATTTAATCAATGGCTCATACACATAGTACACAGAGATTTATATCGGAAACCCTCAACCCAGGAAAACCTTTCTTATATTCATTATTTCGAATTTCACCATTCACCATACAATATATAAAATGTTTTTAGGTATTCCGTAGATACCAAAACCCTAATCCCTTAATCCAGGATTAATTTAGAAAATCGCTAAAAATAGCAAAAACCGCCCAAAAACAAATTTCAGGGCGTTGCCCCGAACACTGCGCGTAACCAAGGGGGGGCATTCGTGGGCCCCCTGGGACTCCCCCTAGGAAGATCCTGACACACACAACACAAATATCACTACTACGAGGGATCGTCAGATGCAGTTGTCGAATCTGACGCACCCACACACACATATGCAAAGAATATAACACATACCCAACATTCTTCTTCTAACATGTTTTAGGGGTTGTAGCAAGTGTTTTTATGGCGTCGTTCAAGATGTGACACTTAGGAAGAGTGAATGCGACACTTGTGACAATGAAAGTGAGATACTTGCGACAATGAAAGTGAGATACTTGCGACACTTGCGACAATGAAAGTGTGATACTTGCGACACTTACGACACTTGCGACGATGAAAGTGCGACACTTATGACACTGTCGAAGTGAGGAATTTTGATGTGTAACTATTGGGTTGGGGGATGTTACAACGATTGCAACTTATCAAAGAGGCTCACACCTCCAAGGTTGTAGGACATTTTGATGTTTCGAAGATAGCTACCAATTTACAAAGGTACGTGTACTGGTCCATAATGCAAGAAGATGTAGCACAATATATTAGATGATTTATACTTTGTTGCACTAGGAAGCCTAATAACATGAAGCAAGGTCTATATCATCCCTTAAATGTTCCCACTCGACCTTGGGAAACCATTTCCATGGATTTTGTGGGAGGTTTACAAACCACATGGAAGGGACATGACTATTTATTTGTGGTAGTTGACAGGTTCAAAAAAATGTGCATTATTATGCCTTGAAAAGGACCATCAAGGAATAGCAAGCAACAAACTTGTTCTATGAACATGTCTCGGTGCACTTTGGGATACCAAAGAGCAGCATCTTAGATAGGGATACTATATTTCTTAGTTCATTTTGGACTACATTGTGGGAGAAGATGGATACTAAGTTGAAGAGGTCTACAACATTCCAACCACAGACACATTGGTAGACAGAAGTAATCAACATAACTTTAGTGCATCTTTTTATGGGTAACAATCATAAGCATTTCAAGACCTGGGATGAAAATCCAATCTATATACAACACTTGTATAACAAAGCAGTCCATACTTCTACTGGTAAGTCACCTTTTGAAACTTGCTTTGGGTATTTTCCACCTTCACCCGTATATGTTGTATATGGACAACAAGGAAGAGTGAGCGAGGACCTCATAGGAGATGCATGAAAAACATAAAACTTTGTTGAGAATATGTTAAGCCCTAAATAGTGGCACATTACCCCTTAATTGGGGCATATTACATTATTAATGTTACTTTATTTATGTCGGCTTGGATCCATTAGTTGTAATTGTACCTCCTAGTCTCCTATATATACCAAGGAGACATTTTCATTTGGAATCATCTTGTATTTGGACATTTATGTGGTGTATAAGGATATTGCCCCCTTGAAGAGGTTTATTATCTGAATTTATCTCTTTTTCAAGGTGTTGAGTACTTATTCTAAGGTTTTTCTATGCTATATTGATATTTGGTTCTTAACATATGGTATCAGAGCTCAAGGTCTTGGGGTTTCTCTGCTACATTTGAGACACCTTGGCATTTTCGCTATAATTTGTTTTCTACGACGTTTCAGAAAGAACCCCTTGGAGGATATTTATTAAACGGGTCAAGGTACGTTGGGTTCAAATTTAAGCTCCAGAGGCCTTATACTTTCGAAGATACAGCCTATGTAAGATAGGGTTCATGAATCATCATGAATTGAGTCATCGCATAACTTTCGCTATAAACAATTTTCTGTAATGTTTCAGACTCTAAAATATGCAGGATATTCACATAAATTATTAAAGTATTTTTGATAATAAAAAAATCAGCTTCTGGGTCATCTTACATTTGTATATACACCTTGTGGAAGATAGGGTATATGACTAGTCCTATTGACTAGTCTCAAGCAGGTGTTCCGGGTAAAACAATCATAAATTATTCCTAGAGTATCCAAATTGAGTGAGACTAGTTGCATTGGATAGTGGACATTTTGTAGTATTTTTGGTACAATTTCAGAATTTTATATCAATTATTTTTTGTGGGGCACGCTATACAAGTGAGATCTCCTGGAAAGGCCAAAAGGGGAAGTTACCATAAATTCCACTTTGCACATCCAATTTTGATCAGACCTATGGAATTATAGAGAAGAAATATTAGAGAACTACAAAAAAGAAAATTTCATACCTAGAAGGGCCGAAATTTTGGAGATACAATAGAAGAAAGATTGCCTGGCATAACCTCCCCAAAATCAAGGTTTAAAAGTTATAATTTTCCAACATGCCACCAAAAAATGGAACTTCTACACCAAATAAGCCTCCAGATAGTCCTACTTGGACTCTTGATGAAGGTGAAGAAATGTGTAGGGAAATAAATGATTTACAAAAGAAGACAGTGACAAAAGATGAACTACAAGGGATGATGGATAGTTTAAAAAGGGAGATCATAGAAGGATTGAAAAATTTCCAAATAGAGAGGACACCTGAAAGTGAAAATGTATCCCATGAAATTCATGATGAGGACACAAGGAAGATGAATCAAGAATGGAGAAACTCCAACTTTGGGTTGAATACCAGCCACGTTCCTAAGATCGATACGAGGAAGTTTGATGGCAAGGACCCAATCACATGGATACTTCAGATGGAGCAATTCTTTGATCTACATGATGTGCCACATACACGAAAGGTACAAATCGCTTCTTTATATTTAGAACCTAATCAATTTGTGTGGTATCGATGGCTTTGTTCTTGCAAATCACTCGTCACTTTGACAATTTTCACAGAAGAAATGATAGCTTTCTATGAGGATACAAGGATAAATACCTTCTTTAGCCAATTGATAAATCTCAAGCAAAAGGGTTCAGTTACATAGCACATTGAGAACTTCCAAAGATTGAATATAAAGGTAATAGATATTCCAGATGATCACTTGATTGATGTATTCATAGGAACTTTAAGGGATAACATTCAACATGAGGTTCACCTTTGGGAACCCAAATCATTGGAGAATGCATTTAGGGTAGCAAGAAATGTTCAAAGTAAAAATATGGCTATGGCTACTAGAAGGACCACTCCTAACATCTATCTAGAGAATAATGCTCCTTCTTCTAAAACACCTCAACCTACAAGGTTGACACCTCAACAATTAGAGGAAAGAAAAGCAAAAGGTTTATGCTTTAATTGTGACAGCAAGTACAGTAAGGGACATAAGTGTGGTGAGAAGAAATTATTCTACATAGATTGTGAAGAGGAAGAAAAACAAGAACAAGAACAAGAACCATATCAAGATGAAAACGTACAAGCAATTTCTTCTGAAGAGTTAACTCCCACAATATCGTTTAATGCATTGGTTGGAATTAGCACTCCTCAAACCCTCAAGATCGAAGGATATATCAAAAAGAAAAAGGTAATTGTCCTAATTGTTTCTGGTAGTACTCATAATTTCATTCACTATAAATTAGCCAAAGCTCTCAATTGCTTTGCATATCCAGTGCTAGAGTTTCAAGTAATGATTGCATATGGAGGAACTATCAATTGCTCGGGAAAATGCAATAAGATAAATCTTACTATGGGAGAATATGCAATGAATATTCCAATGATTGCTATACCCATGGGTGGTGTTGATGTCGTACTAGGAATCCAATGGTTACAATCATTAGGAACAATGGATTTTAATTTTCAACTTTTCATGAAATTTTCATTGGAAGGAAAAGAAATTGATTTAAGAGGTAACACAGGGAAACCCAATAAGGTGATAAGCTCTAATGGCATGAAAAAATTATTGAAAAGGGGGCATCAAGATGTAATTGCACAATTATTCTCACTAGATGTTCAAACATCTAAGCCATCTATTCCCCTAGATCTCCAAGGGATCATTGATAAGCATTCCAAAGTATTTGAAGATATTCCCAAAGGTTTTCCACCCACTCAAAATCATGATCATGTTATTCACCTAATTCTTGCGAGTTTTCCTCCTAACATCAGGCCGTATATATACCCTTATGCCCAGAAGAGTAAAATTGAGCGTATGGTTGACGAAATGTTAGAGGCTAGCATTATTAGACCTAGCCAAACTTCTTACTCTGGACCGGTGGAAATGGTTCTCAAGAAAGATGGCTCATGGTGTATGTGTCCAGATTATAGAGAGCTCAACAAGATCACTATTAAAGACAAGTTTCTCATTCTCATCATTGATTAATTGTTAGATGAACTACATGGAGCAATATATTTCACAAAGTTGGATCTCCATTTAGGGTATCATCAGATTAGAATGAAGGAAGAAGATATCCCAAAAACAACATTCCGAACTCATGAAGGCCATTATGAATTTTTGGTCATGCCTTTTGGCCTTACAAATGCACCTTCCACATTCCAAGGGTT
>ML791634.1:22505-93782 GCA_009831015.1 Picea engelmannii | reverse complement strand
CCATACAGGGTAAAAACCTCTTCTTCTTTATATGATAAGTAATCTTTACATTCTTTACATTATCATACATATGAGCACCAACTCATAATGAGGCTACAACCTCTATTTTGCAAGCTGCTACTTGCTGAGAGCACCAACTCTCTAGCTTTTCTAGCACCAACTAGAAGGAAGCACTAACTCCCTGGTTTCTCTAGCACCAACTAGAAGGTAGCATCAACTAGAAGGAAGCACCAACTTCTCAATTTCTCTAGCACCAACTAGAAGGAAGCTACAACTCCCTGTGCTCAAGCACCCACTTGAACCTCTGAGGACAACAGTCCTCCCTGGCACCTCTCTACCACCCTGAAATATAATTTTTTGCTAATGAAACTTATCACAGTGATACAATATTTATCATTAGCTTACCAGACTTATCATTGTTCTACTATGCTGCTCTGCTCTCCTGTATCAGTGTCTCTCTGTTTTCATCTTCTTGGGATTTTTGATCTTCTGTTTTTCTCTACAACAGCACCTCAGCCTTCCTTTAGTGTCTTGTTGTCTTGCTCCACACGTTCCTTGCGCTTTCTGTGCTTCTACCTTTTATGCTCTATGCGCCATGTCCATTCAATGCTCGATTCCTCTTCTCTGTATTTCAGTTGTTGCACACTCCTCCTTCTACACTCTCGATTCCCTCTCAACAACAACAACCCCCATCTCTTCTCTATTCTGCATACTTATAGTCTCTGTGCACCATGTGCATGTTGTCCCGCCATGCTTCTGCATGCTCTCTCATGTCGAGTACTCTACCTATTCATCATGGCTACTCTTTAGCTTCTCTGGCCGTTAGATCCATCTATAAATTGCCTCTACAAATAGTCTTCATTCCACTGGCATATTCCCAAAGACTCTTCAGCTCCTCTGGCAATCACACAAAAGTCTCTTCGAGTCCTCTGACAGAAACCATCAGTGGTTTCTAGAAGTTACACTGTGAACCTCTAAAGACTGCTTCAACAACTGAATCACCACTGATTGATTAATTGTGAAGAGAAACAGTAGCCCTTCGATCATACTTAAATTCACCTACACCATTGGATGGAGTTCGTAGGGTCTTTCATTTAATTCATATGCCCACTGGCTGTGACCGAGCGCTAAACAGAGTTTTCATTTCATGATATCGCATCTCGGCATTCCTATGATAAAGGATCTCGACACTCCAAGTCATGATAACTGAGACTCCGAGATGGAGCTTAGCACCGCTAGCTTCTTCCCTTCACGTGACCACCAGCGGTGACCACAGGCTGCGCCAAAAGGCGCTTCGTATTTCACGAATTTATAAACTTCATTGAGCTTGATCAACGGTCGAGATCTCTGATGATCCGACAGTCTAGATCTCATCGCGATCTCGCATATCGCGATTTCTATGATGAAGGGTCTTGATGCTCCAAGTCGTGATCGCCGAGACTCCGAGATGGAGCTTAACACCGCTAGCTCCTTCCTCTATCTTCCATGGATGTAACCACTGGCTGTGACCACAGCCTTATTCGAAAACACATTTCGCACTTTCGCATCTCGGGTATTATGTGATGAGTCCTCTCGACTCTCCATGTCATGAACTCCAAAAGATGGCTTGGCTTCTCTAGCTCTCGATAATGTGACCACGATATATGACCACTCGCCAATCAAATGAGCACTTCGCTCCTTTGACTTTCCAGTCAGCGAAACGATGATCTTTTGCCATGTGTCCTCTCTATCCAACAGTCCACGACTGTCCTCTATGGATGACCAGGATTCCTTCACAGTTTTGGAGAGTCGGATGACTCTTGGTCTTATCCACCTTGCAGCTTCACCATATCTAACAGTTGTTGGTCCTTCGTAATTACTCCAGATCTGACGAGCCGGATCTTATCGCGATTTCGCGACTTCACAAGCCTTCTTCATGCCTAATCAACAGTCCACAATCCTTGGTGATCTGATGGTCCAAATATTTTTGTGATCTCGCATATCGTGAGTTTGAACCTCTTTCCTTTGGATTTCCCAATCTACGAAACTCTGAAACAAAACCTTCGTCGTTCACCACGTGTCCTTCTTGAATCAACTATCAAGATTTTTATCGCGATTTCGCATATCGCGAGTTTGAACCTCTTTCCTTTGGATTTCCCGATCTGTGAAACTCCGAAACAAAACCTTTGTCGTTCACCACGTGTCCTTCTTGAATCAACGGTCAATATTGTTATCATGATTTCTCATATCGTGAGTTTGAACCTCTTTCCTTTGGATTTCCCCATCTGCGACACTCCGAAACAAAATCTTTGTCGTTCTTTGATTGTTTTCCTCCTTCATAGCTTACACTGTTGATCTTGCCATCCGATCATTGTTGTTCTTCTTCCTTTCCTTCCTGTCTGCTGATCTTCCTTGCCTGCCTATTTGTCTTTTTTGTTGTTGTTCTTGCCATCAATGACAAGCACGCTCTTCTTGTAAACATGCCAACAAGAGATCCCATCTTCACTAGACATTTTTGGACAAAATTATTTTATTTTTTGGGTACTCAATTGGCTCATAGCTCATTCTATCATCCTCAATCTGATGGACAAAATGATATAGTGAACAAATGTCTGGAAGGATGCCTTTGTTGCTTTGTCTCTGATAAACCAACACAATGGTTCAAATGGTTACCCTTGGCAGAATGGTGGTATAACACTTCCTTTCATACTGCAACAAAAATGACACCATTTATGCCACTCTATGGATACCACCCTCCTTCCATCACTTCTTCTCTAAAAAAAAAATCTAAGGTTCAAGCAGTCGAAGATCACATCAAGCATCAACAAAAAGTTCTCCAAATCTTAAAGGACAACCTGACCATGGCATAGAATCGCATGAAACAACAAGTAGATCAACATCACAGTCAAAGAAGTTTTGAAGTACGGGATTGGGTGTTTTTAAGACTACAACCATACAAACAAATGTCTCTCAAGCAAGCCAAGAAGGATAATAAATTATCGCCAAATTACTATGGCCCTTATAAGGTGTTGCAAAAGATTGGTACTATGGAATACAAATTGGAGTTGTCTGCATCTTCACGAGTTCACCTAGTTTTCCATGTTTCATGCTTAAAGAAGGTTATAGGTGACAAGATATGAGTTTAAACTATATTGCTAGAACTTGAAGAGGAAGGAAAAGTCATATTGGAGCCTAAAGCCATCACTAACACAAGAATTCACTAGTTGAGGAATAGATCCATTGCAGAGTATCTTATTAAATGGAGGAAACTATCGGCTGAAGATTCCACTTGGGAAGATGAGTCTTTTATACATAAGCATCCAGAGTTACTCAAGCGTTGCATACAACACTTGTCTCAAGGGGAGGGGCATGTTAAGCCCTAAATAGTGGCACATTGCCCCTTAATTGGGGCATATTACATTAGTAATGTTACTTTATTTATGTAGACTTGGGTCCTTTAGTTGTAATGTTACCTCCTAGTCAACTATATATACCAAGTAGACATTTTCATTTGGAATCATCTTGTATTTGGACATTTATGTGGTGTATAAGGAGGTTTCCTCCTCAAAGAGGCTTATTATCTTAATTTCTCTATTTTTCAAGGCGTTGAGTGCTTATTCTGAGGTTGTTCTATGCTATATTGATATTTGGTTCTTAACAGAATATCATGCAGATCCATTTGCAAGTACAAGAGACACTAAAGAAGTCACAGGAAAAGTACAAGGCTAGACATGACCAACAAAAAAAAAGAAGAGAAAATTTAGAGTGGGAGGGAGAGTATGGCTACAACTAAGTAAGGGAAGGCTATAGGGTCCTGGTAAGAAGACAAAGGCTCTATGATATGTTCATTTTGAGGTATTGGAAAAGGTCGGAGATAATTCCTATAGACTTGGTCTACCCCCATACATGTGCATTTACTCAGTAGTAAATGTGGAGAATCTCAAACTCTATGATCCTTCCATGTTGGATCATGAGGAGGAGTATTTCCTACCTTCCATAGAGGTCTTAACACCCAATGCTCATGTCGAGTTGGTAGTGGACACAGTTTTGCAAAATCGATCCAGAACTACAAGACAGGGGCAACATGACCTTTGGCAGATTGGGTCGAAAGGACAAATTCCAGGAAAAGAAAAGTGGTACGCTATGGAGAAGGTTGTTACACGTTATTTTGGTCACCCCCGTGATCAACTGACGACATGTGCTTAACTCATTTCCATATTCCCTGAAAATATTAAAAGAGACTTTCTCCATGAGAAAAGTGGTTTGTTTTTCCTCTCTCAAAAACCATGACAAGGAAGATCGTCGCACCCTACTCTATGCTTGGGGTGAGATGATGCTTTATCATTGCACTCTGTACCAAAGATGGATTTCCACATCATCACAAGCTGCCTGTGCATAGGGTGTGACGATGCTTAAGTAAAGGAAAAGTCAAAATTCACGAATGTTCTAGAAGGAAATCTTCTAGAAGATGAGGTAGCCTCTGATCAGTTTGGATCCTTCTTGCTTCTTTGATTTAGTGGGATCATCCTAATATCCTCATCCATCCCTCTTTCACCCTATATAAAGAGGGATCTCTTATGGAAAAGGATAAGGTTGGCAAGGGCTTGCATATGCATGAAGATTTCTACTACAGATTATACTTGAGATAGCTTTCCTTTAGCTCTCTAAGTCAGATTGTGGATCTTCTTCATCAAAGCCATTGGAGAAAAGGTGTGTGTGTTGGAGCAAAGAGCCATTGAAAGGGACCTTGCAACATCAAGACATGGGTTGTATTCTCTACTTTCCATTTAATATAATGCAGTAATACATTTCTTCCCTATAAAGGTGTCTTGGTTTTTATTGTGTAACTCCTTGATATTATACATAGAATTCATTGGAATATATATATCTTTGTTCTCTCTCTCTTTGTTGGTTTGTGCTTCTTAAACAGGTTCACCATCTTGCAAACTCAAATATGGAGAAACAAGGATGACACTTGTGAGGATCAAGCGTCATTTAAAATTTATGTCACTTGTACCTCTCTAAACTAGTTTATATGACAATGAAGTCTAAGGTGAAGTTTATATTATGTCGTGTTTTGTTCTAGCTTCCTGTGGAAGTTAAGGAGATTAATTTGTGTCTGCACTTACTGATTTGTCCGATAACAAAATTGGCGACCATATTGGGGATACGAACTTTTTTCATTTTTTCTTCTTATTTTCTTTTAGCCTGCCTTATTTTGATTAATTTCATTCTTTGAGTCTGTGGGTGATCCATCTTGAATCCCTGGGTTTGAACGTTCATTGAGAAAAATTTTCTTTCTTCCCGATTTTCTTTATTTTCAGAGATCAGCACACTGTGTCCTATTCTCAACCTGTGATGATCCTTTGTTATCACACACTACTTGTGTAGACCAGTTCGACAACGTTGCAATGTACCTTATTGACAACCTGCGACGATCCTAGATCGTCGCACTGTACTCCTCTGCAACCTGCGACGATTCTTGTAGGAATTGTTGGGTAACAGTCACTTTTATTTTCTTAGCCCAGATTTGTCTTTACTACTTGGGATGAACTTTTGGCAGTAGTGAATGATTTCTCTACAACTTTTAAACCTGCATTTGATTGATTTTCAAAAATTGAAAGTCTTTTTTATAAGCTTTGCAAGTTTTACTTTTAATTTCTTGTCGCAAGGGTATAATCTCAAGACTTTGGTCTTGGGTGCTTGTTTGATAAGGGGTCCTTTATTTATTTTGAGTTTTGGATTGTTTTTATTTTCTGGATTGTTGATTGATTAAGAGACAATTTGTGTTTGCATTCGACAAAAGATTCTCTTAACATTTCATTTTTTGCATTGTGAGTTTGATTTGGGAATAGTGTTCAGAGTGCACTAAGTTTTCTTGGACCATTCTTTCTTTTATTCATTACATCTCTGATCTGTTTTGAAAAGGAAAGAACTGAAGTTTATTCTTCTTTTTAGTAGTCTTTGAAAGAAAATTGTTGCATTCAAACATTTGTAAAAAAGAGAAAATTTGGAAAATTTAGTAGTTTTTTATTGTTTGGAATCTATTTCATTCAAAAATTGAGAAATTGTGTTTCGTAGATTTTGTATTCTGAAAAGAGAAACATTCTCCCTATTGTAATTAGAGTTCATTGAATTAAACGATTGCATATCATCTCTTCTTGCATTTTATTGGGTCAAGGTCAAACACATCATCAGTTTCATTTTTGTTTCCCTTTTGAGTAAGCAACAGCCTTTAAAATACAACGTAATTTTAAAATATATTAGCAAATTTCATTTTCTAGAACTTTTCTACACCAACATTATCTAAGATAACGCTTTGGAATAGGTTGTAAGGCACACTCTCCAAAACATCAAAACACACAATAGTATCTTGTGATAGGGAGAGTTCAAATCTACTTGCTAAATTTTGTCCTGGGAAGCCCTTCTAACACAAGGGTCAATCACGAGGTCGAATTAGGGCCAGCAGAGTTACTCACCTTGTTTTGTTGGTCTTTGTTGCGCATATTATTGGGGGTCACTTGAAAAGAAAATCCTGTGGGGACCTTCTCAAGTTGATTTCGAGCTCAGATACCCAACCTTTGTGTGTGGATTGAACTATCAACTGCTTCCCCAAGCATCATTGTCGTAATTGGTAACCTTAGTGGCCTATTTCTTTAGAGTCTTTACACAAGGTGACTGTGGAGGGGCAATTTTTCACGGTACCTGGAATCGATGTTGGCCAAACTCACTTAGTCTCCTTGGAGGGTATACCCATGATTATGTGTGGGAGCTTGCATCAGGGTGTAAGTTTGTTAAGCAGGTCATCAACGTAACTTTTTCGCCCGCCTTATCCTAGCCCCTTCTTGTCTTGATTTTGCGACGTTGGATTTCATCACCAACTAGTGACTTCGAAATAAGAAGGTTTGTTTGCGTGTTTGATATCTAGATTTTATTGGTGAGTGTTGTTTGTTTCTCTAATTAGCCATAGATTCATTTTATTCTTTATTTGGTGTGACCAACATCAGCCCTCGTCGTTCACGTAGGATGCAAGGGTTACATCCATAAGATCTAGAAGAATACACTCCTTTGCTTCTTAACTCACCATAGGGTTCTCCTGAAGGAGCAGTCAATAACGACATAGCCTCTGAGATTGGAAGTTCTACTCCATTGGAGGAATCAATACTTCCTGTAAATCCATTATTAAGTGTTGTACCAGATCCACTTTTTCTCCAGATTAATTCATCGAGAGACCTTCTTACTGAATATTATACTTGATCTGAAAAGATCTTTTACACGACTATGGTTGAGTTATTAAGCATGTGTTGATTAACTAATTAGGAAGCTTAGAGAAAGAGGAAGAATATATGAGAATATATCACAACCATACAAACATGTACATAACTGAAATGAAGCATAAAACAACAACAAACCATAACACCAATGTGATAACGAAGTTCGGAAAGCTTGCCTACGTCTCCAGACCATTGTCTCAGTGGGTGAGGCTTTCTTATTTCTATTCAAAGCTCAATAAGTACAACACAATAGTGCCAAAAGGTTACAAAAATGATATGTTCTTGTTCTACCAAATCTCTAGAACCAACAGAAGAAACGACACTCAAATTGGATGATCGGAGCTCCTAGAAATGGCCCGCAAAGGTGCGTTCCTCAACAGCTTCCCTGCATAAAAATGGCTTTGGCTTGGAAAATATTCAACATAAACATGCTCTGAATCTCCTCTCATAGCCTCAAGAAGGCCTGGTTTATATAGATTTGAAGTTGGTAACCATCTCCCAACTTTCTCTCAAGATCTAGCCTCAAAAAGGGCCCAATATCCCCCAAAAAGTGCCAAAAATCTCCAAATCTGCATATAAAATCAATAAAAAATCATATACAATAGTTTAAAACCCACTTTGGAGAAAAATTGGGGCGCAACCCCTTATGTGTTGTCTTTTGGTCGTATGGGATCCCTCCATATGGCCAGGCGCTAGCACCTCTGTGTTGGCCCCTGGTCATAACAACGATCATGTGGCCCTGTCCTCCAAGCGCAGACCCAAACCTCCGATGTAGCCCCGTCTATGAGGTATCCCCTGGTCTCGTGGCATGGGCCATGTGGCCATGCGCCCAAACTCCACGCCACAGATGGTACATGGATCCTAGAACCTAGCCCATGGTCAGACGGGGCTGGCCCTGACTGACCGGGGCTATCCTCTAATTATCTGCCACTGTCAACACAAAAGAAAAATGCGTCGAATGTTTAACAAGAAACGCCCGCAACACGCATGGTTAGTGACCGGTGGTTAAATCGTTGGCGCCCAAGGAGGTCGGAGGTTCAAACCTCCCAGCCTAACAAACTTTTACCCAACTGTCATTGTGCATTTACAGGGTGCCATGTGGCAGCACCTGATTGGGCCACGTGGCAGCCCAGGATTGGACCACATCGTCAAACTGTACGCCCAGTCATTCTGCCACCTATCTGAAACATCAACAGTCTGTATGCCCAGTCACCCTGCCATGTGTCAGTCCGTACACCCATTCACCTACCCAACTATCATCTGTATGCCACGTGTCCATATTCCATGGGGCCACGTCATTGTATGGACTGCCACATGTCATCCATACGGTGACATGTGTCAAATCCATACAGTGCCAACTCAGCCTGAAAATGACGAAAATGAGTGACACATGTCACCTCCTGGTGATGCCATGTCAACATGATGATGTCATCCTGACACATGCTGGCATCACCTATCGTACACGCAGACTTCAGCGTTGACTTTGACCTAGTTGACTTTTTCATGTATGGTGAAACGAACAGAATGCGATATCAGGAGCATACAATGTCTATTTGATCCTGTTCAAGTTGCGTTGGGTTTGTATCGACGAGGCCTACGCACACGTCTGTTCTGAAACCAATTTGAGAACTTTGATTTTTAGGCCTTTCTGAGCCTCATCGAGCTCCTGGATCTAATTTCGGATCACACCTCCCCACTAAAGGACCTTTTGGTCCCCAAAAGGTTATTGACCAGTCATCAAGCTCGGGATAGGCCGCCTGACTTTTTCTTTGTCTCTGAACTCTGTCCTGTGCACCTGGCTCATCAAGATCAACTGTAACACAATCATGACAACTGACAGCATATTGTTATCCATTTGAACCCTCTCACATCTTTCTGAAGCCACTATCATCCATGTAGACAACATTACTACTTATAGCATCAAAAATACGTCTGCAAATGAGTTCATATGTTTGTAATATTTGCACGACATTAGCTTATCTTGAAGCGAACTGTGATTGATTTTCCATTCTACAATCATATCTTGTTCTTGCTTAAGATCTATTACTTGATTTGAAACAATTATAGGTTTGTTGCTTGCTTGAACTACCTTCTTTAATTGTTCCATAGTTTTAAGAGTTTTATTTGCCTTTACATGATGAGCATGAACCACATAATCTTGACCTGCTTTGGTTAACTGATATTGATTCTTTGTCCTATAGAATATTGTTTTATGATCATATAAGTATGGACTACCTAAGACCATTCCACATTCACTTAGTGGCACTACATCACAGGTTACCTCGTCCACATACTTAGATGAAATTGCAAATTTTAATGTGCGCTGCTTGGTTATGTGTATTTGATGGTTGTTGCTTATCCATTTAAGTGTGTAAGGCTTATGATGTATTCGTGTTTTTAATCCCAATTGCTTAGTTAATTCCTCTGAAATTAGATTATATTGAGATCCACTATATATCAATGTATCAACCTTAGTGTGTCTCATGATGACCTTGATGTGAAACAAGTTACTTCTACAATCAAATCATTCACCAATTTTACCTGTCATACCAACCAATTAGACTTTAGATTCGTCACCTAAATCTGATCCCAAGTATGTGGGTCGTGTTGTTGTCGCAACTGTTTGGCTCCCTTTATTTTCCTTGAACCACTTCGGTCTCTTCTCGGGATGCAACTGTCAACAACGGTCCTCATCATGCCCCTCTTTCTTGCAATGCTTGTAATAGGGCTTCTCTTCCTTTCTCTTCATTGCATTTGACTTCTTGCCATGCCACTTCCTTTTGTCCTCTTTCTTTGAAAACGATTCCCCTGATACACCAACACCTGTTTTCCCTGCTTCAATGTATGTCACTTGAACAGAAACCTCATCAAGATTAGTTGGTCCAAACATGAATATGGTAGTTCGAATATGTGTAGGTAAACCTCCTATATAATTCATAAGAGTTTCTTGGGTATGTAAAGGAATATCTAACATCAATGCCATTTTATGAAAGCCATATGTGTATTCTTGCACTGTTTGTCCTTTTCTTAGTTTTAAAGCTTGTCATTCAATTAACGCTTTATATTTATAACCCAAAGGATATAATTGATTTATAAGTACATAAATAAAACTTTTCCATGATGGAAATACATTACTCACTTGTTGCGTGCCATTTTGTAACTTGCTTTGCCACCAGATGAGTGATGCACCTGCAAGTCTCAATGATGCGAACTTGATTTGTGTGGCCTCATCCTTGATATGTTGCACACTGCAATAGACCTCCATCTGTCTGACTGATCTAAAAATGAAGAAGACTTGAAATCTTGAAAATTATTGCAAGTAAATGTTATGTGTTAAAAGCAAATGGATCAACTTTGCAACACATAAATTAAAGGATTACTCATGCAACATACACATAGACAGCAGCATAATCAATGGACATAAGCACATAAACACAACAATTGATAAAGGAGTTCACCCCTCTCTTGGGCTACATCTCCTGGTCCAGCTTCCAATGGATCATTATTATTAATTGCTCAAAGTGCTCAAAAACATGCCTTCCAATGCTCAAACTGACCAACAGACTGCTCCAATGGCTTCAGAGCGTCCAAAAACCCCTAGCTGGGCTTTTTTGGCACCTCAATCGGTCGAAAAACGAAGAAGTTAGGCCTCCTGGAAGTCCCCCCTTCAAGCTTGTTGTCTCTGCATCTACAAAATGCACCCTTGTCAAATGAACCTGGCACACACGCAATATATAGCGTAAAAACCCAGCACCGGGCGCAACCGTGCCAACGGTACAAACTGTAGGATGGTTATGGGCGCATCAGCCCCTAACCGCCTAGCACCTAGGCATATGGAGGTCATATGACCTTGCGTATTGGCAAAAGGGCTAAACCGTTACAACTGTTTTAAACTTCCCCCCGCGCTCCGGTTATGGTCACATGGCACAATACAAGGACCACGGGATATGTTTTAAACCCTGCGCGCCAACCGTTGGGTGCATGGTATATGGCATAGTCATATGTACAACAAACGACCGCGGGCCGGGGCTAAGCCCCGGCCCGACCCCCCGCCAACGATCACATAAATTGAATTCAAATAAATATAAACTTGTATACATTACAAGGCACAACCGGTGGCCCATTGGTCGAACGGTCTTTGCGAAGGCACTATGTGGTGGGGAGGTTCGGGGGTCGAACCCCATGGACTCCAATATATTTTGACAAACAACCAATAGCTAATACCGGGGTGCCACGTGGCAGCCCATGATTGGGCCACGTGGCACCCAATCATTTGACCAAACAATGCCACATGTCAAGATATCATTCGCCCTCAACTGCCAACCAAACTCTACCATGTCATCACATGCCACATCATCGTATGGTCGTACGGCCCTGCCACGTCAGCCTGTACGGACTGTACAGTCAGCGTATTTTTTTTGCATGTTTGACTTTATGAACAGATTGCAATATCTCTTGCTCCCGACGTCTGTTTGAGGCGAAACGAGTTGCGTTGGGTTCGCAACGATGAGGCCTACACTCTCGTCCATTTTGAAGCGATTCCGAGCACTTTGAATTTTTGAGCAAAATTTGATCCCCTGATCACTGACCCAATTTTCAAGTCTATCTACATTAACTTCACCATCATATAAGGGTAATTTGAATTTAACATCAAGTTTTAATAAAGGCATTTTGTTCTTATGTTTATGAACATGTTTCTTTGCATTGGATTTAGAACTTAAACTTGAAGAAGGAGGTGAAGACGGAGGTGACAGAGGAATTTGAGGAGGATCCTCTCCTTCTTCACTTTTTCCCTTTGAATATTCACCAAGAACTTGTCTCTTTCATTCCAAGTAATCCTCATACAAAACCTCCATCATCTCTGACATGGAAAAGAAAGTTTTTCGAAACTCTTTCTCATCATGAGAAAGTCCCTCTTCCAATGCCATCTTCTCGCTGTGAGAAGTTCTCTTTCTCAAACCAATCAATGGATTCTCTACAACAAGCTCGCCTTCACCATGATGTATGCTATCCCTAGTTAACATGCAAAACTCAAATCCAAACGTCAACTAGCTCTGATACCACTTGATCCGAAAAGATCTTTTACACAACTATGGTTGAGTTATTAAGCATGTGTTGATTAACCAATTAGGAAGATTAGAGAAAGAGGAAGAAGATATGAGAATATATCACAACCATATAAACATGTACAAAACTGAAATGAGGCATAAAACAACAGCAAACCATAACACCAATGTGATAACGGAGTTCAAAAATCTCGCCTACGTCTTCGGGCATTTGTCTTAGTGGGTGAGGCTTTCTTATTTCTGTTCAAAGCTCAATAACTACATCACAATAGTGCCAAAAAGTTACAAAACTGATCTAGTCTTGTTCTACCAGATCTCTAGAACCCAACAGAAGAAACGACACTCAAATCGGATGACCGGAGCTCCCAGAAATGGCCCGCAAAGGTGTGCTCCTCAACAGCTTCCCTGCATAAAAATGGCTTTGGCTTGGCAAATATTCAACATAAACCTTCTCTGAATCTCCTCTCATGGCCTCAAGAAGGCCTGGTAACCATCTCCTAACTTCCTCCCAAGATTTGGCCTAAAAAAGGGCCCAATATCCCCCAAAAAGGGCCAAAAATCTCCAAATCTGCATATAAAATCAATAAAAAATCATATACAATAGTTTAAAACCCACTTTAAAGAAAAATTGGGGTGCAGCCCCTTATGTGCTGGCCCCTGGTCGTATGGGAGCCCGACATATGTCTAGGCGCTAGCACCTCTGCGTTGGCCCCTAGTTCCTCAACCCCCAAATCTCGGCCCTGGTCACAACAACGACCATGTGGCTCTGTCCTCTAAGCGTGCACCCAAACCTTCGGTGTAGCCCCCTCTATGTGATAGCCCCTAGTCTTGTGGCATGGGCCATGTGGCCATGCACCCAAAATCCACACCACAACTGGTACATGGATCCTGGAACCTAGCCCGCGGTCGAATGGGGCTGGCCCCCGCCGACTGGGGCTATCCCCTAATTATCCGCCACTGTCAACACAAAAGAAAAATGCATCGAATGTTTAACAAGAAATGCCCGCAGCATGCATGGTTAGCGCCCAGTAGTTAAATCGTTGGCACCCAAGGAGGTCGAAGGTTCGAACCTCCCAGCCTAAAAAAATTTTACCCAGCTGTCATTGTGCATCCATAGGGTGCCACATGGCACCACCTGATTGGGCCATGTGGCGACCCAGGATTGGACCACATCGTCAAACCATATGCCCGATCATTCTACCACATGTCCAACACGTCAGTAGTCCGTACGCCCAGTCACCCTACCACGTGTTAGTCCATATGCCCAGTCACCCTGCCATGTGTTAGTCTGTATGCCCAATCACCTGCCCAACTGTCGTCTGTATGCCATGTGTCCATCTTTCGTAGGGCCACGTCACTGTACGGACTGCCACGTGTCATCCGTATAGTGACACATGTCAAATCTATATAGTGCCAAGTTAGCCCAAAAATGATGAAAATGAGTGACACATGTCACCTCGTAGTGACACCACATCAGCATGATGATGTCATACTGACGTCATCCTAACGCATGATGACATCATCTGTTGTACATGTTGACGTCAGCATTGACTTTGACCTGGTTGACTTTTTGCCTGTTTGGCGAAATGAACAGATCGTGATATCAGGAGCATACAACATTTGTTTGAGCCCATTCAAGTTGTGTTGGGTTCGTATCGACGAGGCCTACACACACGTCCGTTTTGAAGCCATTACGAGAAATTTGATTTTTGCTAATCCTACCCATAATACATCCGGAGGGTCTAATCTTTTTGTTCCTCCTGGGTATAATGTTGCTAGTAGTTTTGTTCCTACACCTACCTAAGTTCTCTCTGGGGGGCTTAGAATTCCTCCTCCACCTTCACTTGGAGGATATAATCATCCTGACCCTAGTAGCTCCAATCAAGTTGTAGGCACAAGTCATTTTTTTGCTTTTGGTTTTCAAATTTTTGTTGGAGGTCAACTTCAAGTTGGGGAGCAACCTCAAGTTGGAGGCCATAACCCAGTGTATGGACAAAATATCCCTGGATTGCAATATCAACCTTGGAATTTTCCTTTCCAAGGTAATCAACAACCGCCCGGGGGGGGAAAATATTCAAGTTAATTCTTTTATACCCCCTAATCCCAGGCAAACATATCCAGGATCTATGAATCCTACCTGGGGTCAAAATTTTCAGTCTAATGCTCCTTTCCAAGGAATCTTACTTAATCAACCAAATCATGTTGGCTATTCAACTCAAAATCCTCCACCATCGAATTTGAGAGAACTCTCTAACTATATACAGACTGCTTATGGTCCTACTGGTATACCTACTGGACTACCTCCTCAAAACTACCAGTTTCCTCAAGTGAATAGACAATTGTCATTTCTTGCTACTTTGGATTTACCAGATTTATATAGGATTTTGAATGATCCTGTTTTGCATTCTCCTTATTGTCTCGTCATACCTACCAAGTTTTCATCAAACATTCCTAAGTTTGACAGTCGATCAGGTGAAGACCCAAATAATCAGGTCATGACATTCCATCTTTGGTGTCCATCCAACTCCTTGATGGATGACTCTATAAGATTACGTCTTTTCCAATGAACTCTTACGGGTTCGAAGGCCAAATGGTATATTGAGTTACCACAAGGATTCTTGAATGACTTCAATACCTTAGCTATGGATTTCTTAACGCATTACCAGTTACCAATACGATATGAGATAGGAACTGAAATTTTGAGTTCATTTAAACAATCCTCTTCTACTCACATTTCCGATCATATTCGTAAGTGGAGGAGGAGGAGACGCTTAATCAAATTTCCCCTTCCTGGTCAACTATTGGTCAAGTGGTTCACCAAGTCACTCATTGGTCCTATAGCCCGTGATGTTGTCATGGGTGGTGTTGTCACTGAAGAGCAAGCGATAAGTCATGCTCAATACTTGGATCTCGTTTATTCACAAATGGGCACACTATATGATTTGACCCTTGATGCTCCTCGCACATCTACGAATCTAACCACGACATCTCCAGTAGCTTCTCATGTTTTTGATGGCGTGATTGGCACTTTTCATGCTAAGACTCAGTCTAAACAAGCTAATCATTCCAATCCCAAGTCTACTACTCCTAATGTACAAAATACTCCTCCTCCGACTCCTCCCGATAAAACCTTTGAAGTTAATTTGGTTCAATCTACACCTACCGGTAAAAATAAAAATAAAAAGAAGGGGAAGGGTAGGAATAAAGAGGACAAAAATAATAATCAACCATATGATAAACCCAAGACTCAACCTGTTGATGACAAAGACAAGCGCAAACCTCATTATCCTTGTCTTATTTGTGGTGAGGATCATTATACGAAAGATTGTAAACGACGTGTTGAGGTTATTAAGTTCCTGCAAGGGACCGAGACACCTTCTACACCCGTCATTTTGTCAAAAACATTTCCTTATCAACAACAGGCCCAATTGGTCATTCATGACCAACTTTCTCCCTCTACCACCTCTTATGTACTTATATGTATTGGTGACTCCAAGAAGAACGAAGTTGCAGTCGCTACTCGAGCCAAAGATTATTCCCCTTCGAAAGAGAAAATTAATGATTCACCACCTCCATTGGTTCAACCTCCTCCACCAACTTCACCTCCTAACAGTCCTCTTCATCTCAAACGACCAAGCCTAGATACAATTCTTCGTCCTCCTCCTAAGGTTGTTGTTCAAAAGTCGTCGTTTAATCCTCACGCACGTGTTGCTCAAAACTACAATATTGTAGAAGACCCAGCGCATGCACCTTCTGTGATGTCAGATCTCAAAGTCCTTCAAAGTTGTCCTACACAATGGAAAGCACTGTTAAATGCCATTGGTGGAATTGATCCTACCGATACGAACTTGATAATATTTGACTTGGAAGATCATATTCCAAGTCTTCCTCCTTAATTAGCGTTTCAAATACAAGTTGTTGTGGAAAATAAGAATATTTTTCGAACCATTATTGACGAAGGAGACTCAACTTGTGTTATGTCCATCACTTGTTGGAAAGCCATTGGCTCTCCTATCCTTACCAAGTCTCACAATACTCTAAAATCTTTTAATGGTACATGGTTTAAACCTTATGGTGTTATTTCTTCGTTGTTTATTATGTTAGAAGGTAAAGTGGTTAATGTTGAGATTGAGGTCTTTGATGCACCTCTCAATTACAACCTTCTACTTGGTCGTAGTTGGATTGATTCCATGCGAGTAGTTGTTTCTACTCTTTTCTATGTGTTGCGTTTTCCGCACCAAGGAAAAGTTGTTACTATCGATCAACTTGCCTTCTTTAATTCCAATTGGTGTATTAGTAACGTACCTTTCATTGCAAAAACACCTCCCGGTTATGAGAATGTCGGTGTGGGTCTTCTAGAAGATTCATCGTTAATAAGTACATTTCCCATTCCACCACCTGATATTCCTCCTCCTTTTGTCACTTCGATTAACATGATATCAACCACTGTTGGTGAAACCCCTGAGTCTTACAACCCTTGGATAGTACCTAGCTCTAATTATTGTCTTCGTTACGACGATCGAATGCACTTGAGTCCTCTAGAATTGGCTTATCAAGCTATTCAATTGGCAACCCCTTCTCCTCACTCTCTCTTAGATACATCTCAGATCCATTTCACGTAGTGTTTCACACTGATGAGATGATCATGAAAATCATGTCTATGGAAGATACTCCATGGAACGATGGGAATCATCGTTCTATTCTCTTCCTGGAACTCGAGACCATAGAGAGTTATCAACGGATTTCAAATCCGTCTACTGTTGTTGTTATTTCCTATGTTCCTAAACCAACACATGATGTTTTGTATCAAGGGAACTTGGGTAACATTTCACCCACCATCCCTCTTGATATTTCGATTAAACCCGGATGATCCAGATTATTTTCGGCACGAAATGAGATCAGAGATATAATAAAGAAATGCACAAAGATATCGTAGATATTCAATAATATAACATAAATGTATCGAAGATGCAACCATAAACACAGATATACAGTAATACACGATTTCTATTAATGAAAGAAATGTACAGAGACTGTAAAAATATAGAGTGGAAGACTCGCTAGAATGGTGGCAGCTTATCTCTGAGAAGAGATGTGACGGCTACTCGCATTCGCAAGAAGATGATTACAATGAGGCTCTGAAGGCCTTTTTACAATAAACAGGAATGCCAAAAGTCCTAGACATCCAAAAACCTAACCCTAGGAGATGAAGCGCCAAAAGTCATGTGGACCCTGTTTGGGTAAGTGAGTACATCAACTTCCCGGGGTCGTAACTTTTACATACGATCTCCGTTTTAGGCGTGTGATAGCTCGTTGGAAAGGTATCATCGAGGAGATTCATTTTGGGGCCTCAATCATGCCTTTGGCTATCATTGAGAACCTCAATCTTGAAAAATCTTCATTTGGACCCTCAAAATGGCCCCGGAAGTTAAAACCTGCTAAAAATAGTAAATTGCCAAAATTGCCAGAAAGCCATTTTGAGCCATTTGGAAAAGGTGGGTGGCCACCGATATCCACCTGGATCACCGGAGTCATGGAAAATTTTCACATCGGTGCCTCATGTTCTGTTGATGAGGTTTGTATTTACAAAGCTCTTTTCCAAGAATTTCGTGACATTTTTGCTTGGAGTTACAAAGAAATGCCTGGCATTGATCAAGATATTGTTGCACATGAGATTAAGACTTACCCGGATGCTAAACTCGTTCGACAGAGACTTCGCCTAGTACATCCACGCAAAGTTGTTGCTATTAAGCTGGAAGTTGAAAAACTTCTTAAAGCTGATTTTCTCTATCCAGTGGTTTTGACTGATTGGGTTTCCAATCTTGTTCCAGTTACGAAGAAACATGGCACGATCCATGTTTGTGTAGATTATAGGGATATCAACAAAGCTTGTCCCAAAGACAATTATCCAACCCCTTTTGTTGACCAGATTGTTGACGACTATGCCTGGAGTGAAATCTTCTCCTTGATGGACGGTTTCTCTGGCTATAATCAAATCAATATTTTACCTGCGGATCAACATAAGACTGCTTTTATTTGCCCTTGGGGAACCTTCGCATACCGGAAATTACCTTTTGGTATCAAAAATGATGGTGTGACTTTTCAACGCGCTATGTCTTATGCTTTTCATGACATTAAGCACATTGTACAACCTTACCTAGATAATTTACTAGTGCACTATGTGCGTCGACAAGATCACCCGACACATTTACGGGCCATTTTCCTACACTGTTGTTATTATCGCATACGATTGAATCCACATAAATGCATTTTTTGTGTGGAGTCTGGACGACTTCTTGGTTTTATCGTGTCTACACATGGGATTAGAGTGGACCCTCTGAAGGTTGAGGCTATTCTCAATTTACCTCCTCCTTCCACACTACGCCAACTCCAAAGTTTGCAAGGGAAGGCAAACTTTTTACATCGATTCATACCCAACTATGTTGAATTAACGAAAGGTTTTATTCGACTTCTTAGAAAGGGTTACGATTTTGTATGGGATGACACTACCAACAAAGCCTTTGAAGCTTCGAAACTCGCCTTGACCCATACACCACTTTTATTTCCACCCAATTATAGTTGAGATTATTTCATGTACTTAGTTGCTTCAGACTCTACCATTGCTATGACTCTAGTCCAGAAGGATGATTTGCATGATGAACATGTTATCTACTATTTGAGTCGGAGTCTCACGACCACCGAAATCAAATATTTACATGTGGAGAAACTGGCCTTGGTAGCTGTTCAAGTTGTTCAATGTTTTCGTCACTACATCTTATTATGCAAAACTACAGTCATTTCCAATTGCAACCCCATGCAACACATCCTTACTTGACAATTGTTGGGGGGAAATACTCTAAATGGATAGTTATTCTCTAGGAGTTTGATTTGGAGTTTGAGCGCGCCAAGTCAAAGAAGTCTTTTGTTTTTTCCGAGTTGATATGTGACCTTCCCTCTACTGAGACAAAAATGGTGGCATAATATTCCTTTCCTGATGAGTCTCTCTTTCTGATCAGTTCTGACGACATATGGTATGGAGACATTATCATTTATCTCCAAACCCAAACTTTTCAACCCGATCTTTCTAGTGTAGATCGTCGTCGTATTCGATATCAAGCCCGTCAATACATTATCCTTGGTGATACCCTTTACCATCGTGGTATTGATTCCATCTTTCAACGATGTCTCACCTATGATGAAACTGAGAAAGATTTGAATGAATGTCATTCTGGAGCATGTGGCGGTCATATGCCTGGGTATACCACTGCCCACAAGATCTTACGAGATGGTTACTTCTTGCCTTCATTGTTTAAGGATTGCATTACTACCATCTAGAAATGCCACGCTTGTCAAACGTACAACAATAAGATCCGATCTCATCCTGCTCCTCTTCACCCTGTAGTTTTCATTGGTCCATTCGCTAAATGGGGCATTGACTTCATGACATGTAACCCTCACTCGACTGGGGGGCATGGATACATCATCGTAGCCGTGGATTATTTCACTAAGTGGGCTGAGGCAATGCCTACATTTGATAATACTGGGAAAACTGTAGTGTTGTTCATATTCAATCATATCGTTACTAGATATGGTGTCCCTCAAGCCATCGTCACTAACCATGGTAGTCATATTTGCAATTTCATGATGTCTAAACTTACTGGGAAGTTGGGTCTTCAACATGAAAACTCAACACCTTACTATCCACGCGCTAATGGCCAGGTTGAAGCAATCAACAAAGTTCTCACTACTATGCTTCGACGGATGGTAGGAATTCACAAGTCAAGCTGGCACACAATTCTCTTCTCGACATTATGGGCCTATCGAACATTCGTTAAGTTTGCCACAAGGTTCACACCTTTCCAATTAGTATATGGTATCGAAGCAATTCTTCTGATTGAATGTGAAATACCATCTTTGAAACTAGTTGTCGAACATCTCCCTAACACCTCAGCTGAAGAGGAATGTCTCTTGCATTTGATGAAATTAGACAAGATTCATCGTGATGATGCCTTAGTCATTGAAACTTAGAAGAAGCGTGTCAAAGATCAATATGACAAGCATGTCAAACCGTATGTTTTTTCTGAGGGTGATTTGGTTCTCCTTTACGAACAAGATCGTGACTTATTAGGGGCTGGTAAATTCGAGAGTATGTGGTGTGGCCCTTATATTGTGAAACGAGTGTTGGAGAAAGGGGCTTATGAGCTGGTAGATTATGATGGAATTCCTTTGAGTGAACCCAGAAATGGGATTTACTTGAAGAAGTACTATGCTTAAATTATTTTTGCATGAGTGGTGTATTTTTAATGTATCATACTCTTGTGTGTTTTTTTCATTTTTTGGTTCCAACTTTCAGCTACTTACCTTGCATTCTGCTTGGTTTCCAGATGTCGGTGTCTTCGCTACCCTATATCAGCTTTGCTGATGGTGTCGGTCGCAGTACTCAAAACCTAGCATCTGTTGCATGGGCAATCTATGCACCTACCGATGAATTGATTGGTCTACATGGTGTTTGCCTTGGTCGCGCAACTAATAATATCGTGGAATACAGTGCATTTATCGAGTTTTTGACTAACGCCATTTCATTTGGAATCCGTCATATTATTGTACGACTTGATTCACAGTTAGTAGTGTTGTAGTTGAGTAACATTTATTCCATCTGAAGTCCTACTTTGTTACGAGTATACTTACAAATTTGCTTCTTCGAAATACATTTTGATTACATTGAGTATCAACATACTCCTAGATGTCTAAATACATTGACAGATGCATTGGCTAAGTATGTGTTAGAAAGACATTTGAGACATTTATAAACTCAATCACACATTTTACAAAAACAAGTAAGCCGATAGGAACTTTATATTAATACGACAAAAAGTTACAAAAAGTATTTGTCCAAAGACCAAAATATCAAAATAGTGAAGCTCATGGATTCATGTACAAAAAGAATCAAGGATGTTGCTCGTTGTAACAAACAACTGCCCATGCCAATCTACATAGAAATCGACCAATAGATGCAGATATGCCAACTGTATGGCGTTGCTAGTGTCGAGGAAGTTCATCTACCATGGCATCAAGGATGCTCATAGTTAACCCCTCTAGGTTCTGCTCAATCACCTCCAGATCTGCATCAACCACTCCTGCCATGACACCTCTCTCTCCCCACCTCTAAATGGGAGAAGATCCCAGAGGATGATAGGGCACCACATCTACATTATTGAGAGCACTTTATTAGTCTTGGATAAATAACAACAAAAAACATTTTATATAATTAAAATATCAAAAACATCATATAACGAAAATTTTCCTTCTTACCTATGTCTCCCCACTGAGATCCCTTAGGAAGAGCTAAGTCAGGATCCCCACGGAAGTCCATCCCGACATACGCATAGTCCTCCACCATGATTAGCTGATTCCTCAGCCATTGGAAGAAAACATCGTCATACCTGACGATAGGCACATCACCGTGACGAGCCATTAAGTCCACCCACCTCTTCATCCGTGAATCTTGTGGAGTGGGTATGCCCCACTCCACTTGTATATGTAGGACAGGAACCCTCTCCAAGAAGAAGGATACCAAAATGGACCCATAACCAAACTGTTTTAACCAACCATTTCGGCACTTTGTTAGTTGCCTTTTCATGTTCTTCAGGACACCCTCACACCAATTGAAGACGTTGGGTTCCATGCACTCTATGGCATACTGAAAATGGATTTGCAAAGCCATGTGGGGAGCTACACTCCCTTCCATCTGGGTAATGTTATAAAGGATGGTCCCCAATGGTAAATCCCAAACATCTCTGATGGCCACCTTACCACTATGTTTTTCCATACCCGACATGCAATGGTGAGCAACATAGTAATCCATGGGTTCTCCTCCACCCCTGCTTCTCGAGAGTAATACATGAGAGCCTCGATGAGACAAACATGTCAGAAAGTAAATATCCTCTATATCCAATGTGAGTGTATGCACACCCACGCGAAAGGCTTGTTCGTTCACATCCCACATGTGAACCAAATACTCTAGCAACCTTAGTTGGGCTCTCATGCCCTGAATTTTGAAAAACTTGAGTAATCCACATTGTCTAAGCTCCATAACTGTTCCCAAATCATTCCTGGAAAAATAGTCTTCTTCCTCATGGTCTCGTTCACGCCATTCGAGCATTTTGACCAAGGAAAGCCTGCCAAGGAACATCAAAAGAAGATTAGAATCATAAAAAATCCATTCTTGGAAGTTTTTCTAGTTAGTTTTATCTTTTCAAAAGTTGATTTGCGGTCGTCACAGGGTTGTGCTTTCATACAAAGCGACGTCGTCTCACCCTGTCTTTGAGCCACCTGCGGTGATTGCAGATCGTCACAGTTCACAATACTGTGGGCCTGCAACGATTTGAAAGTGCAAGTACCCCCAAAAAATAGACCCAAACTCAACAATAAACCAATAAAAACAAAATTTGACACCATGAAAATATAAAGAAGCAGACGATTACCTTTTTGATGGAGACGGTTCGCAAAATGATCGACCAGGCGCTCCAGAATTGACAGTTGAAATTTGGGAGAAAAGAGGGTTTTGGGGCACTATTTGGGTAAATT
The DNA here is from genome assembly GCA_009831015.1 of Picea engelmannii. Taxonomy (NCBI): domain Eukaryota; kingdom Viridiplantae; phylum Streptophyta; class Pinopsida; order Pinales; family Pinaceae; genus Picea; species Picea engelmannii. Next base: position 70,876 of record ML791634.1, on the reverse strand, counting down.
TGCAAATGAAATGGTAAAAGGGTTGTTTTGGCCTATTTTATTGTTTTTTACCACATTTTATTGCAAAATTAAATTAATTTTTATATTTTACCCATGCCCTAAAGTCTAACCAACTTTGCGAAGTGTTTCCTATTGTAGATTAAAAGGTCTAAGGATGAGACGTTTGACAGGGGTCCACCATTTTTTATTGTTTTTGTGTGTTTTTCTTATGTACAGATGCTTTTAGGATTTTTTAGGAAAAACTCCGAGCACAATCTTAATTCTTTCTCACACTCGTGAAACCATGAGAATGCAATCGAGTAATCTTTTGTCGTTTTTTCGAACTCGCATTGGTAATACAAAAAACGAAACTTATGGAGTATCCTTTAAGCTCTTTTCTAACTCTCCAAACATGAAAAGATAGACGAGCGACATTGTTGTTTTCACACTCGTAAAAGTATTTGAAGAAAACGTTTGATGAGCGGTAGATTATCTCTTTTTCGGTATCATCAGACTAACTTATGAAAAATTACCTTATGGAGTTCTCTTTAAGAGTTTTTCAGACTCTAAAAATGAAAAACTCTTGAGTTTTCTTTCTTTGGACTCATTAAATAAGCATCAAAAGACCCATATGGGATCGAACCACTCCTTCTTAGGGTTCATTAAACATACTCTGAGGGACTCGTCTGAAGGATGATCTTACATTTACAAGCATATGTTATCCTCCTCAAGCTTGCGTAAAAATAAAGAGGCACTTGCCAGAAATGGTGGGGGGAAATTGGGAAAGAAATGTGTCTCTGTATTTGTGTTAGTGGCAGTAATAGTCGCTCTTGAACATGGCACCCCCCTTCGTCGTTGTATCCAGGTTGGGAAATCCATTTGTCTCTCATTTGACCATCTACAAGTTCATATCTTGGGTCCTCCTTGAGTCAATGCTACCAAGACAACTGTCATTTCATTCACATGTTCAAGAGAAGTCCAACCTAAAAAATCCTTCTATCAAGTCAACCATCTACAGTTATAAATTTTCTACCATATCAACCTACCTTGAGTCAGTCCCGAATCACTTCATACAATGATCTACTTCAAATTTGTTACATATTTCGTGTCATTGATGGGGGATCCATTAAGGCCCTCCTATGATGAGTCTTTTCCTATCGACTTCAACTCATTATCTGGGAACAAGACATAGGAATCATTTAGTACCTTGGAGCCTGCATGCCTCAATGACAGGTCTCCTCGCTTTGAACAGTGGGTTCACATCATTGGCCCCTGATTGGAACATTCCATCGAGTGTTTGAATTCAACTCATTTATTCACATTCGTTGGATTGTTAACGATTTTCATTAATGACATCAATGGTAATTCCCCTTGGGAGTCATTGACATCAATGGTAATTTCTCTCGCACTTGTTAACGATTTTCATTAATGATCGGTAATCAAGTGGTTTCTACCATGTTCGACTTCAACACCTGTAATCACACGGCTAGATTCGTACTTAGAGACAATGGAAATGAAGAACCTGGATCTCACCATATCGGTCCATCTTGCGACAAAGTATTCATAAGTTTGTACTGACACATAGATCCACTGTGTATGTCTCATGGCTATGTCCAAATTTGAATTATTTTAGAGCATAGATCCACAATGTATTTTTGGTGGCTATGTTGAATCATGATGACATGGATCCACAATGTATGTTAGTGGCCATGAATCACTTGACACTTATGATTAGAGTCACTTGTAATATGAGTATGAGAATAACTACCTCAGAAGATGGTATATTATTATGCAGATGCTTGATTGTTTGCAGGTTCTTGATCGATGCGCTCCTTGTTTTTGACACACACATTCTACAAAGTATTTCAGCTGTCATAGGTTCCAGTTTCGTACTTTGGGGGGCATTCTGTTACACATTATTTTTGTCACCCCCACGATCAATTGATGACATGTGCTTAACTCATTTCCATGTTCCCTGAAAATATTAAAAGAGACTTTCTCCATGAGAAAAGTGGTTTGCTTTGCCTCTCTCAAAAACCATGACAAGGAAGATCGTCACACCCTACTCTATGCTTGGGGTGTGATGATGCTTGATCATCGCACTATGCACAAAAGATGGACTACGATGTCATTTTAAGCTGCCTGTGCATAGGGTGTGACGATGCTTAAGCAAAGGGAAAGTCAAAATTCATGAATGTTCTAGAAGGGAATCTTCTAGAAGATGAGGTGGCCTCCGATCGGTTTGGATCTTACTCGCTTCTCTGATTTAGTGGTATCATCCTAATATCCTCATCCATCCCTCTTTCAACCTATATAAAGATGGATCTCTTATGGAAAAGGCTAAGGTTGGCAAGGGCTTGCATATGCATGAAGAGTTCTACTACAGATTATACTTGAGATAGCTTTGCTTTAGCTCTCTAAGTTAGATTGTGGATCTTCTTCATCAAAGGAATTGGAGCAAAGGTGTGTGTGTTGGAGCAAAGAGCCATTGAAAGGGACCTTGCAACATCAAGGCATGGGTTGTATTCTCCACTTTCCATTTAATATAATGCAACAATACATTTCTTCCCTATAAATGTGTCTTGGATTTTATTGTATAACTCCTTGATCTTATACATAGAATTCATTGGAATATATATATATTTATTCTCTCTCTCTCTTTATTGGTTTGTGCTTCTTAAATAGGTTCACCACCCCACAAACTCAAAGATGGAGAAACAAGGACGACACTAGCGAGGATCAAGCGTCATTTAAAAGGTATGTCACGTGTACCTCTCTAAACTAGTTTATATGACAATGAAGTCTAAGGTGAAGTTTATATTTTGTCTTGTTTTTTTCTATCTTCCTGTGGAAGTTAGGGAGATTAGTTTGTGTCAGCACTTACTGATTTGTACGATAATAAAGGTAGAGGAAAAATTTCCTCACCTCATTTAGTAAAGCTTTTTGGGACCAAAATCCTCCCTACATGGGGAGGTATGATCAAAATTGGATCATTATATTATTTTTTTATCCATCTCAATGCTTTCAGAGTGGAAAAAATTGGAGGAATCAACTTGCAGGGTCATTTTAGTGGCAGGTCCCAGTTTGGGAAATAGGGGTCTAGAACCTTCTAGAGCCATTTTGAGGCAGTAAATGACATTTTTTGGGGTTCCAATGTACAAAACTTGTGCCCAATCCTTTGATGGTGTTCTACACTTCGAGACCTTTCCAATGGCAAAGACCGTGCGCCAAAGCTCATATGCAAAAGTTATGCCTTCTGTAACTTGACCTACTATGTTGACCACCATGGTACGAGAGGATGCCACGTTAGAGCTCATTACTCATGCATATGGGGCTAGCCACGTATGTAATTTCAAGAAGATTCTAGAAGGATCAAAAATCTATCACAATTGAGGATTGAGGAAGTAAAAAAACTACCCCTAGATGGCTATCGGGCTATGTTAAATACCAGACCACTAGGAGGAGAAGGGGTTCCATTCTTTTGCATTGTATATTGTTCCATAGTTGAGAAAAACATCCGAAAGTGGTATTCTGTGAGCATAACAAAGGAGGAGAGATTTTGTAGCAGCCATACATGCCACATGTCAAAGACAACTCCACAACAAGTGCCTCTTTCTTTGTACTTGCATCATTTCTATACCTGAAAAAAAAAAAAGAGTAGAGCAACCTCACCTTCTAGCTGGGTTTTCTCCCATATTGGGTTTCCTAGGTCATATCTTGTGTTTATTTGTGGATGGTGTGTGTATTTATTTATGTTCTCTCTTTTTTCGCTTTTGAACTATTTCATACATTTTTTTAAGAAGAAAACTACTAATCAAGAGTCTCAGATCTAAAGGAAAAACAACCTTCATAATAAAGATTTCAGTTATTTATCAGATCTGTTGTGATGAACTGTTCCAGTGGAATATCCATGTCATTTTACACATTAGAGACATCTTTGAAGTAGGCATGTTATCCCCGATTTCTAGGGATAACTAGGAGATCATGTCTCGAGGCCCACATGTCCTAGACATGGAGTACCGAGAGAAGGATTGACCTGAGCATGGCCCTGGAGGGCCCATCCTTCTTCTTCTTCACCAGATTTGTCCTGTCAGCAGCAACAACATCCATCACCATCGGCTTGGACTTGCATCAGAGAAGACTCTTGCTCCATGAGGTAATTGGTCCAGGTATCATGGTATGTGTCATGTTTGATCATTATAACTTTCTTATATATGCATCGGGTTCCTTACATTTCTGACAACTGCTTGGATCTTACACTAACCCACTTGACCATTGTTGGGGGGATTCACTGGATGCCCTAGCAAGCTTGTATCCATGGGTTTTGGTTAGCCACCAGGGGGGGTTTGAAGAGCCATCGTCCGCTCCCACCATACAATCATTTTACATCTTATCTCCCATGCATCCATCCCATTCCCCTAGTCCGGGCATTAGGATGACCTATTTGAGGGATTACACTTTGTCCTATGGGAAGAAGGGGCTAAAGGCCCAGGGGGTAAAAACAGCTGGTAAAAGATAAAATCCATAGGGAACAAAACCTAGAGATGCCTCACCCAGGGATCTTCGAGAAGGCAATAAAAGGCCTCTCGATAAGAAACAGAAGGGACCCAAAGAAAAATAATAAAACAAGACCTAACCAAGAGGATGGGAGGTCTCATCACGAGCCGACCCATTATGTTCATAGGTATTTAGCGGTATGACATTGCCATTATCTGGTTACCATGCCAGGGCAATGACCTTTGGTTGCATGGCCAAGGGAAAGGGGGTCTCATCACGAGCCGGCCTTATCATTTCTGCGAAAATACTAGTGGGTAACACTGTTAGCTCTGGTCACCATGCCAAGGCAGTGTCCTCTGGTCAGACCTTGAAGTAAAAAGAAAGAAAAGGTAATAAATAAGGAAAGAATAAAGGCAATAAGGGGCTTTGAAAAAACTGCATCAATGATAGGTACAACTCACCTCCTACAAAGGCACCTATGGACAATACCTTCCCTTGGTCTTCACTATGACTAGACGTCCTTAAACCATATCACTTCATGTTACATGGCTTGAATAATATTCTTTGGAAACTCTCTTCTTCTTGTGGATGCTGGCCCAATAGGTTATTCTGTCTCTCTTTCTTCAACTTTGTATAGTAGGTCAGTGTAATGTCTTTGAGCTATTAGATGATATGTTAGGGGTTTTATGCATGTATTTGATAAATTTAATGATGAGATATGATTGACATTGCTATGATCCCAAGGACTAATGAGCCCATGGAGGGCGAAGTTTTTGATGTGCAGGACCATGCCCGACGGACAGGTACCAATGGACCGGTACACATGGGGAGATGATTAGCTCGGACCTCCATGGGGTTGAAGAGCCCATCAGATGGTTGCTGGAATGGCAGAGACAGGACAATGTTGTGATGAGCCTTTGCACATGAAGAAAGAAGGACGTTCCACCCAGGACACTTTGGCTGAGCCTGGCCTAGGGGGGATCACCCACTTCAGATGGAACGTTTGCCCCTTGATGGACAGGACGCCACCTAGGAGAGCAGGACGTTATCTTGAGCATGTGGCATTGTGTTGAGGTTATTGGCACGTGTGGCAGCTTAGAAGAGCCCTAGAAGGGCTAACGTCTGACTTCTAAATGTTGGATATGCCCAAAAAGGGCCAATGCCTCCCTCAGAAGGGCTTGACATCCCACCTTTTGCTCATTTTATGTCATTTATAGAAAATCAAATATTGACCTAGTAAACTAGATCAATTAAACTTCTCATATGATATGAGAGGAGTCGAGCTTGACACATGTTGGCTTTCAACAATCTTATCACCTTGTCAATAACTAACCGTTGCTTATCCTTTTTGATCATCTAAAACATCTTCAAAACCAAAACCACCACTTGGAAAAAATGTCATTAATTATCCCCCAATGATTGGAATACTTTCCTAATTCTTTGAGTAAGACAAACTTTGATCTGTGCAAAAACATTAACCTTCTTCCCTGTCAGTTCTTTCGGTAGTTACGGAAACTTGAATTTGTGCTAATTAGCTACCGAAAGGACTGCTTTCAATGGCTAATGAACAATTGATATGTTCGCCTAAGCCACTGAAAGCTGAGATCATCAAAATTTCAAAAAGAAACCTTTCTTTAACTCAAAAATGCCTCAGGGATGGTCTTTAGTTTTCTGTTTGTTGTTCAAGATTTGTGGAATTAGTGGTTGTTACTGGTTCATTGATTTGAACTGCCACTTCTGCAAGGGTTTCAAGTGAAGTATGGGCTTGATGTTTTGATTCCCTTGCCTTTTTCCTCAAAGCTCTGACCTTTTTATTTAAACCTTGGGCCACTCTCCACAAACTATTGTAATCCTTTACAATTTTGTCTTTCTTTTTCTTCTCCTTTATGCTCTCATGGGCTAACCTTTCTAAGGCTGAATTAGTTTCTGCGAAGTTTTTTGAGAGGGTTTCATACCTAGTTTTTATTACTCTCTCAAGCACCTCCTGTTCGGCTAGCTGCTTCTTAAGCCTCTTAATCTCTTTTGATTTACTATGTTTTTCTTGTTTGCTAGATGAGGCCTCTGCAGCTTGGCAATCTTGTTCTTCTTGGGGAGTAGGTGATGGAAGATTCTCATAACTCGCTGAATATATGTCTACAAAAACATATTTGTCACGTCCTGTGGTAACTGAACCTTCATGCCCTGTTTCCAATTATTGTTCTTCATCTTCTGAGTCTGAGTATGGGAGATTTAGAATGTTTTTATTCATTGGGATTTCACTGACCTCTTCCTTCTCATGGCTAAAATCCAATTTCTTCTTTGCTTTGCCCGACTTAGGGGAAAAAGAGAGCTGATTAACTGGGCTTGGAGAGATATCTCTTCTCCTTCTCTTTCCACTTCTGAGAATGGAGGATTTTCCAGAATGAGAGATCTTTCTACCCTCTGCTTGAACCTCAGTTTGGAAATCATTCCAGAATAGGAAAAAATTCCATTCCTTACTCTTTTTTTTCAACAGGTTACATACCAACAGTTTGATTAAGCTATGATGGAATAATCTTCCTTCCACTTGAATGGGTTTGGCTTTGACTTGATAAGCCATCTTAGATAAACTTCGGTGGAGGAAATAGGGTAGATTAAGTGGGTCTCTTCCTGTAAAATGGTTTATGAGTTTAAAATGATACATCATGACCCTGTTGTATCGCCCCTCACATGTTATATAAACCATTATATCCTTGAGTAACTGTTGCCACTTCTCTTCAAGGAAAGATATAGGGATATCTTTCTTCCAAATTAAACCCTGGTGTTCTAGTTTCAGATAAGACCTGAACTCATTATTCTTAATCACAGTAGTCTTAAACCATCTTTCTCCAGTTGTTGGAATCTCGGTAACTTTGGCAATGAGAGATTTATCAATTTGAAATTCGTCCTAGCCAATGCATGCTTTCTTTCCATCGAAACTCAAAGAAAAATCCTCGGCCACCTGTTGATGAAAACTGTCTAATTTTTTATAGAAATTAAAACATCCTGCATTCTTGAATCTTTGGCGTACCTCAGGATGAGCTTCAAGATACCTGTTATCATTAAGTTCCTTCTTGAGTGTCGTCGCTCCTTTCTTCATTTCTCCATGACGCCATAGCACACCCGTGATTGAAGGAGTGAATTTCAGACCGAGTTACAGTGCATAGGTTCTGAGATAATTGGCTTAGCCAGGCTAGGACTGAGATAAATGTGGGTGCTTTTAGATTGTGGCACTGATTGCAAGAAATGTGGCGAAAAGGCTAATGATGTGTGGGAGTCATGATGTTTTTAACTGAAGAGAAAGAGAAGTACAACACCACGACGTTCAGTGATATGAGAGATGCGCTCATCAAATAGCAGGATCGGATTTTCTGATCATGAACAGTTCCCTCGGCAGTACTTTCGGTGGCTTATGCAATCATGAAAACAACAAAACCCTTATTTGAAATGTGTGAAATGACGTGTCTGGTATTTTGCCTGCATCAACAGTTTTGGTGATTAAATAGCCTTGGATTCCTTTATTTTAGCTCCCGAAAGCTAAGGCTTTCAGTGACTAATGAACAATTGGTATGTTCTCCTAAGCCACCAAAACCTAAGATTTGAATTTAATCTGACAGAGACTAGATGAACTTCTGTCCAAAACTTATAACATGAGTAAAGTTTTTTAAAAAGTACCTCTAAAAATTTGAAAAAGTATTTTTCCAACTGACACTCGATCACCTAAAAATAAAAATCTTAATCAATTTATTTGAGGAGATAACACTGGCTCCTATTGGGGATGAAAGCCTCCCTGTGAGGTTTCAAGAACCACAGAACCAATGCCTTTCCTGAAAAAATACAACTTAAACTATCTACTAGTGTTTCCATTGGGCATGGAGTTATTCTGTAAAAGCAAAGACTAAAAATAAAATTACAATAACCAGACTTCACAACCTTAGACAAAATAGAGTTTCAGAAATCGCCCGTTGACTGGGCTACCAAACATTTCTTCACCTCCCAGACTTTGTAGAATGAATGTGTTGTTGTGATGTACTTGAGTTATCATGAAAGGACCAGTCCACAGAGAATCAAACTTATTGTGTTTGCCTTTATCTTGTCTGAGGGCGTCCCATTTCAGAACCCAATCACCAACCTAAAAACTATCTACCTTTGCCTTCTTTTCAAAAGTATCCTTGATCCTCTTTTGATGAGCCTTTGATTTGTCCACCAACTGTTCTTGGACCTGCTGCAGTTCTACCAAATCGAGCATTCTTCTTACCATATCATTTGACTCAATTTGCTCTTCCTGAAAAAATTTAGCCACTGGTAAAACTAGCTCAACAGGAAAAATAACATCAGTTCCATAGACCAATTTGAATGGAGAGGTTCCTATGGATTTCTTGATAGTTACTCTGTCTGCCCATAGAGCAAACTTTAGTTTAGAGTCCCAATTCTTTTTGTTCTCCTCTAATAGCTTTCTGATGTTTCTAATTAGACTCTTATTGGATGATTCAGCCAGGCCATTACCTTGAGGGTAATAGGGGGTAGAATGTACCAATTGGATGTCCATTGATTTACACATATCGACCAATGCATCAGCTTTGAAAGTTGTTGCATTATCTATTACCGGCCTTTTTGGGCAACTGAATCTGCTCAGGATGTTTTCATAAAGAAATTTCATGATGACTTGATGAGTGGCATTCCTGGTGGGAACTACCTCTATCCATTTTGTAAAATATTCGGTGGCTACTAAGATCCATTTATGTTGACCACTAGATGAAGGATTGATATCGCCTATAAAATCTAAACCCAACTACTGAAAAGGGACATTCACTACTATAGGTCTTAGGGGCAGAGATTTTAGCTGTTGTTTTCTTGTGAATCTTTGACATTTATCGCAAGCTTTGACAAAAGAGCACATATTTGAGAAAAGGAAAGGCCAATAGTACCTAGCCCTTAGAATTTTATGAATTGTGGTCTTCCAGTAGTGATGACCTCCACAAATACTTGAATGAAATTGATGTATAAATTCAAATGATTCTTCTTTGTCTAAACATCTGAGAAGTAAACCAGTAGGGTCTTTCCAATACAACAAATTATTGTAAATGAAAAATTTGATGGCTCTGAGCTTAAGGGCTCGGGCTTGAGTCGTGTTGAGTTCAGGAGGAACCTCCAATTTTTGTAAAAAATGAATAATACCTGAGTACCACTCACAAGAAGACAAATGCTCTGCCACCTGTTGGTTGTTATGTTGTCCTTCTGCTACCACCTTCGTCTGCAAACTCGTTGAATTTTCCCCCATGAAATTTATGTCCAGCAACTCATGGTTTTCTTCTGTCAAAAGCTTAGAAAGGCCTTGGCCTTTTACCAATTTAGTGGGATTTACTTCTATGTCGAACTCGATTAACTTTTCGATCCATTTATCCCTTTTCCCATCAATATCAGGCTGAGTCAAAACATCCTTCACTGAGGGTGAAGGAACATATGCAATAACCTTTGCATGGAGGATATAAATTCTGAAATCTTTTAAATATTTAATGAGAGCATAGGCTTGTTTTTCAATAGGATCATACCTTAATTCAACAGCTTTGAGTGTTTTGTTGAAGAAGGCAATTGGTTGATCCATACTGTCATTATCTTTCTATAACAAGACTGTTGCCACCATGTCATGAGAAGCTAAGGAGAAAATATAGACACTCTTGCTGTAATCTGGACTGATTAGAGTCAGGGATTGCATGATAGCCTGTTTGATATCCTGAAATGAATTCCTTGCATTGTCTGTCCATTTAATCTCAGATCCCTTTTTTAACATACATGTTATGTGTTTTAATAGCTCGACAAAATTTGGAACAAATCTTCTAACAAAGTTAATCTTACCAAGCAGAGATTGAATATCCTTTTTTGACCTTGGTAAGGACAGCCTCTGAATTTCTTCCACCCGAGTTGGATCAATTTTCATGCCTTCTGCTGAAACAATGTGGCCTAGGAGCTTGCCTTTTCTGAGAGAAAAATGGGATTTTTTGGGATTCAATGAAATCCCAAACTGCTTGCACTTCAGAAATACTCTTTTTAAATGATTTAGATTCTCTTCATGACTATTGGAATAAATTGCGATGTCATCAAGATAGATGAGGACAAACTTGTCCTTCTCACCCACGAAAGCTATGTCCATGGCCCTTTGAAAAGTGTCCCCAACATTCATTAATCCGAATGGCATTTTGGCGTACATGAAGGTACCCCAAGGAGTAGTAAAAGAAGTCTTCTCTTGGTCATCATGATGGACATAAATCTAGTTGTAGCCAGAAAAACCATACAGGAAAGACATAATAGTAGCCCCTGAAATTCTTTGCAACAAATGTTCCATCTTTGGAAGGGGATAGTTATCTTTCTTTGAGCATCTATTAAGGTTTCTAAAGTTGACACATAACCTGATCTCACCATTTTTCTTTCTCACTATTACCAGATTTGCAATCCATTTAGAATATCTTAAAGGGATTATGATCTTAGCATCAAGAAGCTTTTTGATTTCTCTTTCAATTACAGGCAATAGAAGAGGATTGATAGGTTTGAGTTTTTGTTTGAAAGGAATGGTGTCCTTTTCGAGGGGAATCATATGTTGAATGATCTCAGGTTCATAAGTTTTTAGATCACTGTATTTCCAAGAAAAAACATCAGAGAATTCTTTCATAATGCTGCAGTATTCAGACTTCTGATCAGCAGTCAATTTAGAGGACAAATTTATGAATTTAGGCTAGCTTTTGCTTCCTATGTTGTGCTGATGGACAACAGGATATTGTTCCTTCTTATCCAGCTTGTAGGGAACATCGTTATGATAAAAAAGCTTCTCAAGAGGTACCAGACCCCAAGGTATATAATTATTTGGCAGTTGAACAATATCATGCTGACCCATTTTTTTTTTTAGCTTAGGCTTCTGGGATCCCTCTTCATTTAGATTTTGCTAGTCGATATGCATATCAGAAAATTCATCTATCACCTGGAGAAATCTATTAATCTCATCATCATCCTAAAAAACCTTCCAGTATTTAATATTGTCGAGCAAATATGTTCTATATTTGACTTGGATTTCATAATTGAGTCGGGGAGGCATGGGAGGAATAAAAAGACTGGCTAAAATAGCAAGGGAATCAACAAGCTAATTCATGGCTCTAGGTATATAAGAAATGTTAAAAATGGAAAAAGTATCCCTGATTTTCCATACCTCATCCCTGTAGGCCTTCAATCTAACATGTTTTTCTTGGAAGGTATTGTTCACCTTTTGTATGATGAGATCTGCATCTCCAAACACCTTTAATCCTTTAATTCCCATTTCCTTGGTTGTGTTTAAACCCAATATCAAATCCTCATACTCTGCTATATTGTTAGTAGTTTTGAAATCAAGCTTAAAAGACAAACGGATGGCCTCTTCCAAAGGAGAAATCAAAACTACCCCTACACCTGCTGAATCTTTGGTACTGGCACCATCAAAATACATGGTCCACACTGGAACACATTTTTCATCAGTTTGCTGATCAGTGGGCTTTACAAGCTGCAAAGGAGCTGACTGAGAATCATCTATTTGAAGAATACATGAGCCAAATTCTGTGTCTACAACATAAATAGGATGATTTACATAATTGTTTTCATCACTGATGATGTAGGCAAGTTGATTCTCTCTGTAGAGTCTCTTTAGCTCTCCTCCAAACACCGAGACTGTAGCATATGAAAGATCCATCTGCAAGGTACCCCCCAACCTTTTTCTCCATGGACGTGACAAGAGGAGTCCGAACTTTGGTGGGATATCAACCACCACAACATCCATTACCATGATTCTCATTGGCAACTGGGCAAGGTTTATAACAAGGTCTTTTATGAGGCTAAGGCATCTGACCTTCCCAGAGTCAAAAGAGAAGATATCATGATACGGTTTGGTGACCTCAAGCCCAAGTTCGTCCATCACTACTTTGGGCATAAGATTGTGTGATGCTCCTGAATCAAGCAAGCAGTTGTGAAGGATCTTATCATGAACATTTAGGGATATATAGAAAGGTGGACAAGAGTCATCTCGATCTTCTACCATAGATCCTATAGTTACTGTTGGCTTGTCATCTTGTAAGCTTACAAAATCAACAGACGGGGAGGTATTTGGTTCAAGGGACTTCAGGATGGCAGACTTGAAAATGTTATTCTTCATAATTTCGATCAATGGCATAGGTATTTTTACTTTCTGAATTTTTGATTCGAAATTAAAAGAGTATGTTGATCTGTCAGAAGTTTTTACCTCGTTATAAGGGGCTTTGAGAATGACTTGCTCCTTGGCCTGAGGCTGTGATTTCTTCTACTGTTGTTTTGCAGGAATGGAGGTCTTATTTACAAGGGTAGCAGGCTGCTTAGCAACAACTTCTTTCTTATTATCAGGAGCAGCAAGCAATGGCTTGGGGGCAACATTTTTAGATCTTAAATTATAACCTTGTTGATCATCGGTCTAGTAAAAGGATTCTTCAGTACTTGCCTCACAAATTTCCTCATCCATCTTGGCTTCTTCATAATCCACTTGTGTAAAAAAGGAGGAATCATTTCCGTCACCAAAAAAATTGATGTCATCTACTTCTTCGACTTCGTCAAGAGGTATCTCATGTTCTTCTTCTAGTATTTCATTTTGGAAGGGGTTTCTGATTCTTTGATCATCAACTGCATTCTTGTCTCTCTGAAGGATCTGGACCGGTTGGTTGTTCCTTCTGTAAGGGAATGCATTGGGATTCCTTGGAACAAAAGCATTTGGTTCTTTAGTCTTGGCTGGCTGCTGACTTTGAATCTTCAACTTTGACATTTCAGATGTCAAGTTGTCCAACATCTTGGCCATCTTTTCCATTTTTGTATTAGAAGAGGAAGGAGGTTCGGCAGAAAAAAATTTCCTCTCAAATTTTCCTTTGAGTTTCTGAGATGCCATAATATTTTATTCAAATTCAAGAGAAACATCTTGCATCAAAGCAAGTGTGGCTGATCTTCTTTCTCTGAGTATTAAACAAAATTTTGGATCAAAAGTGGAAGAAAATGTGATCTTTTCTGAGGCATTACTTGGCTTAATCTCTGCGGGAATCTTGTCGAACATCTTATTAAATATTTTGGTGAAGTCTGAAACTGACTCCCCATTTTCTCTTCTTAGGTTGCCGAACTCAGAAATGTAATATAGGAGATCTCTTCTTTCTCCCCAATGTTTTAAAAACACCTTATCTAGCTACTCAATACATGTCACTGAATTTGTCGGTAGTTTTTTGAACCATTTCCTAGCTTGGCCATCCAAACTCTACACAAAAACTCTGGTCCACACATCTTCTTCTGAAATATTAATGTTTTTAGCATAAGCATAAAAGGCTTCTATATGTTCTTCGATAGTATAATCCCGAGATCCAGTAAACTTCAACATATATTTCAGATAATCTTCGGTTGGCATGGTAGATAAAGGGTTGGAAAACACAAGTGGGGCATACCTATTTGCTAAGATTTGTTCCATCTTGGTCAAAGGGACAACCATGACACGATTAGGGATTGATGCAGAGGAAGAATATTCAGAAGATGAAAGATGAGATGGGATGGTTGAGTCTATAAAGAATGGTTGTCTTACTTCACCTTCAGCAAAATTTTCTGAATTGGGCGGGAAATAAGAGGCTCTGTAAAATTGACCGAGCAATGAGGCTAGGCCTTCTTCACCTTTAGAGGAAAGATCTTGTAAGATATCTTCGAGAACGGGCAGATTAGTATGCGTATAGAAGGCACCCTCTATAGGCTTTGTAGGTGAGGAATTCAAAGAAGAAGACGTAGATTCTTTTTGCTGAGGGGATCCTATAATTACTTCTTTAAAGTTTGATGCGATATCATGCTAAAAAACAAAGTCTGTAATATCAGAGGAAACTGAAGGCTCCTCAACCTTCAATATTTTTGACACAATTTCAATTTTCTGAGAATTAAAACATTCAGTAGGAGGGGATTCAACAAGAGGTTCTTTAGATATGAAACAAGAAGTGTATGTTGGAATACCTAGATTTGATGCTCTTGCAGATATGGAAGTTTGTCTTTGCAAAGATTTTCCCCTTTTGATGATCTTCTCGGGGTTTGGAACTGGTGCTGCCAGTGGTTCTTCTTGGTTTTCCCTGGTGTGAGCTCTTTTCGGAGCCACTTCATTCCAATGGAGTCACCAGATAGATGGTTACAACCCAAAAAATGTCCAAACTTCGTCTATCATCAAAGTTGGATCTTGTTGTCTCCCAAGGAAGCTGAGCTTCAATCTCCTCTCCTTGGCAATGATGCCAATCTGTTATCACTCTAGGAAACTCTCCTAGGCTGTAAGTCAGAGATGCCTGGTAACTTAATCTTTTTGGAAACTATTTTCTCAATAATAGGTGTGGGTTTGGATCAAGATGAATATCTTAATCTCTAGATTGTATCTTCAAGGCAGTCTAACTATATTCATGAAATACAAGGCCTTCAAGATCTATTTATTAGACAGGTTTGTATAACAAATGGATAAGAAAACCAATCGGTTAACCAGAACATACATAAACCATATATATGATAAGTCAACAAACTAGCCAAAGATGCTTTTGATTCTTGCTTAACAGTCAAAAGTAAGATGACAGTTAACATAGGACCATTAAACAGAGACAAAAGAATGAATTCAACTCATATGCATAGACAAAGATGAAGGAGGGTTTGACAATAACAAATGAAAGAAGCTTGCAGGCTTGATATATTAAAGAAAATGTCTTTCATACAAAAACAACAGGATATAGAACTCAAAATCGAACCATTGTTCTTCAAAAGTTTTTGGCTTTATAGCCTTTTACAAAACAATTTTCAGATCCTAGATTACTGGATCAAATCTTTCCAAATATAGAAAATCGAATATTGGCCTAGTAAACTAGATCAATTAAACTTCTCAACCGTTCTTTAAGTCTTCAGATTCTGGGTAGGTGTAATAAGCCTTCTGAGGCTGTTGGATCTCATATGATATGAGAGGAGTTGAGCTTGACACTTGTTGGCTTTCAACAATCTTATCACCTTGTCAATAACTAACCATTGCTTATCCTTTTTGATCATCTGAAACATCTTCAAAACCAAAACCACCACTTGGAAAAGATGTCATTAATTATCACCCAACGATTGGAATACTTTCCTAATCCTTTGAGCAAGACAAACTTTGATCTGTGCAAAAACATTAACCTTCTGCCCTATCAGTGCTTTCGGTAGTTGCGGAAACTGGAATTTGTGCTAATTAGCTACCAAAAGGACTGCTTTCAGTGGCTAATGTATAATTGATATGTTTGCCTAAGCCACCGAATGCTGAGATCATCAAAATTTCAAAAAGCAACCTTGCTTTAACTCAAAAACACCTCAGGGATGGTCTTTAGTTTTTTGTTTGTTGTTCAAGATTTGTGGAATTAGCGATTGTTACTAGTTCATTGATTTGAACTGCCACTTCTGCAAGGGTTTCAAGTGAAGCATGGGCTTGATGTTTTGATTCCCTTGCCTTTTTCCTCAAAGCTCTGGCCCTTTTCTTTAAAACTTGGGCTACTCTCCACAAACTGTTGTAATCCTTTACAATTTTGTCTTTCTTTTTCTTCTCATTTATGCTCTCATGGGCTAACCTTTCTAAGGCTGAATTAGTTTCTACGAAGTTTTTTGAGAGGGTTTCATACCTAGTTTTTATTACTCTCTCAAGCACCTCCTATTTGGCTAGTTTCTTCTTAAGCTTCTTAATCTCTTTTGATTTACTCTATTTTTCTTGTTTGCTAGATGAGGCCTCTACAACTTGGCGATCTTGTTCTTCTTGGGGAGCAGGTGATGGAAGATTCTCATAACTCGTTGTATATATGTCTACAAAAACAGAGTTGTCACGTCCTGTGGTAACTGAACCTTCATGCCCTGTTTCCAATTGTTGTTCTTCATCTTATGAGTCTGAGTATGGGAGATTTAGAATGTTTTTATTCACTGGGATTTCGCTGACCTCTTCCTTCTCATGGATAAAATCCAATTTCTTCTTTTCTTTGCCCGACTTAGGGGAAACAGAGAGCTGATTAATTGGGGTTGGAGAGATATCTCTTCTGCTTCTCTTTCCACTTCTGGGAGTGGAGGATTTTCTGGAATGAGAGCTCTTTCTACCCTCTGCTTGAACCTCAGTTTAGAAATCATTCCAGAATAGGAAAAAAATCCATTCCTTAACCTTTCTTTGCAACAGGTTATAGACCAGTAGTTTGATTAAGCTATGATGGAATAATCTTCCTGCCACTTGACTAGGTTTGGCTTTAACTTGATAAGCCATCTTAGATAAACTTCGGTGGAGGAAATAGGGTAGATTAAGTGGGTCTCTTCCTGTAAAATGGTTTATGAGTTTAAAATGATACATCATGACCCTGTTGTATCGCCCCTCACATGTTATATAAACCATTATAGCCTTGAGTAACTGTTGCCACTTCTCTTCAAGGAAAGATATAGGGATATCTTTCTTCCAAATTAAACCCTGGTGTTATGGTTTCAAGTAAGACCTTAACTCGATATTCTTAATCACAGTAGTCTTAAACCATCTTTCTCCAGCTGTTAGAAGCTCGGTAACTTCAACAATGAGAGCTTCATCAATTTGAAATTTGTCCTACCCAATGCATGTTTTCTTTCCATCGAAACTCAGAGCAAAAGCCTTAGCCACCTGTTGATGAAAACTGTCTAATTTTTTACAGAAATTAAAACATCCTGCATTCTTGAATATTTGGCATACCTCGGGATGAGATTCAAGATACTCGATATCATTAAGTTCCTTCCTGAGTGTCCTCACTCCTTTCTTCATTTATCCACGACGCCGTAGCACACCTGTGATCGAAGGAGTGAATTTTGGACTGAGTTACAGTGCATAGGTTCAGAGATAATCGACTTAGCTAGGCTAGGATTGAGATAAATGTGGACGCTTTTAGATTGTGGCATTGATTGCAAAAAATGTGGCGAAAAGGCTGATGATGTGCGAGAGTCATAATGTTTTTAACTAAAGAGAAAGAGAAGTACAACACCATGACGTTCAGTGATATGAGATATGCACTCATCAAATAGCGGGATCGGATTTTCTGATCATAAATGGTTGCCTCGTTAGTACTTTCAGTGGCTTATGCAATCATGAAAACAACGAACCCCTTATTTGAAACGTGTGAAATGACGTGTCTGGTATTTTTCCTACATCAACAGTTTAAGTGATTAAATAGCCTTGGATTCCTTTATTTTATCTCTTGAAAGCTAAGGCTTTCGGTGACTAATGAACAATTAGTGTGTTCACCTAAGCCACCGAAACCTGAGATTTGAATTTAATCTGGCACAGACTAGACGAACTTCTGTCCAAAACTTATTACATGAGTAAATTTTTTTTAAAAGTACCTCTAAAAATTTGAAAAAGTATTTTTCCAACTCACACTCTATCACCTAAAAAGAAAAATCTTAATCAGTTTATTTGAGGAGATAACACATTGGATCAAATTAAGTGGGAGGATAAGATAAGCACGGTAAAATATCTGAGATATTAACTATGCGAATTTATGTCATCCGTCAGATCTTTCTAAAGTGGAAGGATAGTATAATCAATGTTGGAGGGTCGTTGGATCTAAACCAAGGGAAAGTTGCATCGCATACAAATGAAGTCGTCGGTCTAAGATCATGATCAACGAACAACGTTAGTTTTCGGTCTAAATATGTGAGGAGGTTAAGCTTCAGATAAATCACTTCGATAGTTTCAGTTTGAGATTTGAAATCTATGAAGTCTGAAGAGTCAGAGAGCCAAAATACATTCTCTATGGTCGTATCGTCTGAAGTAAATCTCAGTCATCAAATCATCCGAAGAAGACCTCAAGCATTGGATCGTTTGAAGTGCATCTGGGTCATCTGATCTAGAGCATTAGTTTGAGATTTAAAATCTCCGAAGTCAGCAGAGCCAGAGAGCCAAAATAAATTCTCGACCGTCGGATTGTCCGAATTAAATCTCAGTCATTAGATCATCCGAAGAAGACCTCAAGCGTTGGATCGTTCGAAGTAAATCTGGGCCATCTGATCCAAAGTGTAAGTTTGAGATTTGAGATTTCAGAAGTCTGGAGACCCAAAGGAGATCTCGACCATTGATCGAGAAAGGGGACGCAGAACTGTTGATATGGTTGAAAGGTCAAAATTCCGGAGTGGAGGTAGAGATGTCAATTGAGAAGGATAGGTTTCCATGGATCATCGACTCTAGAAGATTGGCGTACGAAAGAAATAAGGGTTTGAGATTTGAAACTCTCGAAGCTCGGATCACAAAATAAGTCACAACCGTTGATTTAGGGAGGTTGGATCTTGTTGGCATAGGGGCAAACCCAAGGTTCAATGCTTCAAAAACTCACCAACAAAACCCTAATTACCTTCCCTTTTGGAAACACTTGCGAAGCAGATGAAGTCTCACCTGAGGTAGAGGTGGGGGGGTTGCAGGACTCAAGTGTCTACAACTTAGCTAGGACATGTTATCCCTGTTTTCTAGGGATAACTAGGAGATCATGTCTCGAGGCCCACAGGTCCTAGACATGGAGTACCGAGAGCAGGATTGACCCGAGCATGGCCCTGGAGGGCCCATCCTTCTTTTCTTCGCCAGATTTTTCCTGTCAACAGTAGCAACATCCATCACCATCAGCTTGGACTTGCATCAGAGAAGACTCTTGCTCCATGAGGTAATTGGTCCAGGTATCATGGTATGTGTCATGTTTGATCATTATAACTTTCTTGTATATGCATCAGGTTCCTTACATTTCTGACGACTGCTTGGATCTTACACTAACCCACTTGACCATTGTTGGGGGGATTAACGGGATGCCCTAGCAAGATGGTATACATGGGTTTTGGTTAGCCACCAAGGGGGATTTGAAGAGCCATCGTCTACTCCCACCATACTATCACTTTACATCTTATCTCCCATACATCCATCCCATTCCCCTAGTCTGGGCATTAGGATGACCTTTGAGGGTTACACTTTGTCCTGTGGGAAGAAGGGGATAAAGGCCTAGGGGGTAAAAGCAGCTGGTAAAAGGTAAAATCCATAGGAAATAAAACCCAGAGATGTTTCACCCAGGGATCCCCGAGAAGGCAATAAAAGGCCTCTCGATAAGAAACAAAAGGGACCCAAAGAAAAATAATAAAACAAGACCTAACCAAGAGGATGGGAGGTCTCATCACGAGCTGACCCATCATGTTCATAGGTATCTAGCAGTATGACATTACCATTATCTGGTCACCACGCCAGGGCAATGACCTTTGGTTGCATGGCCAAGGGAAAGGGGGTCTCATCACGAGCCAGCCTTATCATTTCTGCGAAAATACCAGTGGGTAACACTGTCAGCTCTGGTCACCACACCAAGGCAGTGTCCTCTGGTCATACCTTGAAGTAATAAATAAAGAATAAAGGCAATAAAGGGGCTTGGAAAAGTGCATCCATGACGGGTACAACTCACCTCCTACAAAGGCACCCACAGACAATACCTACCCCTAGTCTTCACTATGACCGAACATCCTTAGACCATATCACTTCATGGACATGGATTGAATAATCTTCTATGGAAACTTTCTTCTTCTTATGGATACTGGCCCAATAGGTTGTTCTGTCTATTTCTTCAACTTTGTATAGTAGATCAGTGTAATGTCTTGGAGCTCTTAGATGATATGCTAGGGGTTTTATGCATGTATTTGATAAATCTAATGATGAAATATGATTGACATTGCTATGATCCCGAGGACTAATGAGCCCATGGAGGGTGAAGTTTTTGATGTGCAGGACCATACCCGATGGACAGGTACCAGTGGACCGGTACACATGGGGATATGATTAGCTCGGACCTCCATGGGGCTAAAGAGCCCATCAGATGGTTGCTGGGATGGCAGAGAAAGGACAACGTTGTGATGAGATTTTGCACAGGAAGAAAGAAGGACGTTCCACCCAGGACACTTTGGCAGAGCTCGACCTAGGGGGAATCACCCACTACAAATAGAACGTTTGCCTTTCATGGACAAGACATCACCTAGGAGAGTTGGACGTTATCTTGAGTGTGTGGCAGTGTGCTGAGGTTATTGGCACATGTGGCAGCTTGGAGGATGCCCTAGAAGGGCCAACGTCTCACTTCTGGATGCTGGATTAGCCCAAAAAGGGCCAACGTCTCCCTCAGAAGGGCTTGACGTCCCACCTTTTGCTCATATTGTGACATTTTCTAGCAATTAATGTTAAAACAATGTAAATTTTGTAGTCAGCCTTGTCGGTTGTTTTAATGACCTATTTTGTAATTGAAAGGTCGTTGATTGATATATATTGAGGATGTTTTTCCCTCATTTTAATATAACAGAACTCACTCTCTTGTGAGATACTATCTTTTGCGCCCTAGTTTGGTGCTTTTGGTGTTCTAAGGGAGGCGCAACTCTTCTTGGAGGATTTCTCTTGGCATATATGGTGTTTCTCTCAAGGAAGGTTTACAACTAGGGTTTGCTTATGCTTTCTTCATGACATGTAAGTGATTTTTTCATGCAAAACTTCTTAAGTGAATGGTTGTAGGCTTAATTTCTTACATTTGCTATTATATTGTTGAATCTTGAAACCCTAGGTAGCAAGCACACAAGTAGGTCATTGTTATATGTCCCCTTGTTTGAGAAATAGTTTTAGCCATTGAAAAAGGAAGATATAGCCTAGCCGTTGCTACGCTTTTCTCCCTCTTTCTGAGCTAGCGTTGAGGTTATAGGTTGAAAAGAGGATACGTCCTAGGCCTAGTTGAATCTACACCTAGGGTTTTCACCTTCTAGGGTTTGAAAACCTTGCTCCTGCAACACTTTCTCCCTTAAATCTATACTTTGAAGCTAGTCGTTTTTCCAAGTTTATTTAGAGAAAGAGGAAGGAGCACGAGGCCTTTCTTAAGCAACATCGGAGTGAGCCTCCTTCCCTTAGGGTTTTGATTCTAGGGCCCTGCCATTGCAGCACCTTGGAACCCTACCTTCTAGTCTCTAAGTTTGAATCCTCTCGAGACTTTTTTTCCCTTGCTTTGACTCCATATACCCTAAGGCACTGGTAATTTCTCCAACGTTGAGCTTTTAGTGTGCAAAACCATCTTTTAAAACTTTAATTTTTGAAACCCTAACTAACCCTAACGTTACTAACCTAGGCTAACGTCATACCTGACGCAACAACCTTTTTGACTAATAATTAAGTAATTAAATGATGACATCAAGCTTTTACTGAGCAAATTGTTGATTGAAAATACTGTTGGCTTGGTCATTTTTGTAGACATTGATGAATGGGTGATCTTACATAGGCTATTTGGTAGAACGTTGACTTCATCTTGTCTATTACATTGCTTATTAAATGAAATCAGATAGTTAAGAAGTACTAACCCTTTGAGTTATAGCCTGCAAATATTGTATTGTTATCTTGTTCCAGGCATGTGTTTTCAACAAGGACTTCACTTCTTTATTGACTCATTAGCCGGATTATCTGATACTGCTGGTAACCTGCGAGGAGGGAAAACCTTAACCCTTGACCTTTTATTCTTTGCCTCTTCAAACCCCAGGTTACCGGGGACGTCTCCCCTGGGCTAACCTCCCTAAACAGAAAGAACCTCCCCATCGAGGTGACATTAGGTGGGGAAGGTTCCTGTTACGCTAGTTTGTCCACTATCCTGTAGCCTGTGACCTAAAATACAAACTGCACGATAACAAGGCCTAAATCTTCCTTGCCCACAACCTACAAAATGCCAAGGGAGAACCAAAATAATCCCACATAGATCTGCCATTACCCTCTACAATGATATGAAGGAGTGCTACTTAGGGGAGGAGTGTGTGTGAGAGTAAATGGGATGTCTCATTGCACCTCCAAAATTATGAATGAGCACGTGGTCACGACACAACTCTCATGCAAAGTGAATGAAGTGCCAAATCTCATAAAAGCTTGATCAAGGGATGATTCATTAGTAACCTCATTGTTGATAATCAAGGTCCCTTCCTTTTGCCTAGTGGCTAAAGATGCATACCTATATGCTTCATAATTGTTTTCTCTTAAGACATGATAAAACCTAAGGGTGGAGAATGAAGAATTGAGATGTCTTATCCTTCCTAGCACAAAGGCAAGCCTTGCATCTAATGAGGATTTTCCTTGTTGCATATATCTAATGATGGGCAAAGAANCATAATTGTTTTCTCTTAAGACATGATAAAACCTAAGGGTGGAGAATGAAGAATTGAGATGTCTTATCCTTCCTAGCACAAAGGCAAGCCTTGCATCTAATGAGGATTTTCCTTGTTGCATATATCTAATGATGGGCAAAGAACATCCAATTACAACTATGTTGTGGATGTTGAGCGATTTAGCGATCTTCAACGCTTGCAGAAATCCATAAGCTTCTACAAGATTATTGGAGTGCGTGCCTAGGCTCCAAGAGTATGAAGATTCTAATGTTCCTCCGGGGTTTAAAATTACTCCCCACACACACTCCAAGAAAAGAAAATATTGTTAATAATTGTTTTGAGTTTGAGTATTATTAAGACAATGATTTAAATGAATGATCTAACAAATTTGGGTCAATAAAACATTGAAATAATGTTAAAGAGATATTTTTTGGATATTCAATTTCTATATATATTAATATTTGGTATTGTGAATAACTATTTTATTATTTTGTTCATAAATATTATTAATATAATATGATTTTTAATAAAAAAAAATTGAGCATTTCTCTTCATTTCAATATTGGTACCCAATATAAATAGACTTAGTGCACTTTATAACTATGTGGAAATCCAACCAAAATCCTAAACAATATTTGGAATTAATAACAAAGTCTTGACCATAGTAACACCAACCAATTAAACTAAATCTTAAAACAACAACAATTAAACTAACTCTTAAAACAATTTCAACATTATTAAATAAGTAAATATATTTCAATTTCAACATTATTAAACAAGTAAATATATTTTCAACATTATTAAATAAGTAAATATATTTATTAATATATAGGTAACTATATTTTCTTTAATCAATTTAAAGAATAAAAAATAATAATATAATTAAATCAATATATATTAATACCTATTTGTATCTATTTTAGGATAGATCCCACGTTAAACCTTTAAATATTTTACATTATTTTACGCGCTTTNGGTAACTATATTTTCTTTAATCAATTTAAAGAATAAAAAATAATAATATAATTAAATCAATATATATTAATACCTATTTGTATCTATTTTAGGATAGATCCCACGTTAAACCTTTAAATATTTTACATTATTTTACGCGCTTTATTAGGGGCTCCCTCTCGTACTTTTTCCCAAATTCAATTAATGAGTTTATATTAATATTAAACTAAATAAAATATTACCAACTTAGTAACCAATATTCCTTTTATGAACAGTACATGTTTCTCGCGACTTTAATTGTCTTTACTAAATGCGAATACATGTTTCTCGCCACTTTAATTGTCTTTACTAAATGCGAAATGTATGCTTCTTTTACTCATTTACTTTATTTATTTTTTTACTCATTTATTATTATTATTATTATTTTTCTAGAAAATAAAATGATCTATGAATTATTAGACAATAAAATATGAATTATTATTGTATTTTTTTTTCAATTTTAATTTAAAAAAAATAAAAATATTAATAAAAAAAACAATTTCATGTAAATAGTTATATATATAGTTGATTGGTTGGGATGTGATTATTTTTTTAATAATTTTATTTTTTATTTTTTATTTTTTATGAAAGACTTGTTAAATGGGTGTATGCATGTGAAATAACAATTAGATACACCTATATTATGGTGTTTTGGAATTGCTTTTATGACTATAAAATCTCCTCTCATCTTTATGTATTATCCTACATTAATTATAAGCATTGATTTATGATATCATATAAACCCCAACATATTATAATTCTTATATCAATAGAGATAGCGACAAGATAATAATGTCTCCTACTAATATAATAAAAGATGAGTATGCATTCTTATTTGACTTCCCCTCCTCTTTTATATAAGATGTTGTACAGATACATGCATATGGACATGAAGAAACCTACTCAAATGTAAAGTGAATCCCAAGTTACTAAATTATTGGATAAAGTGTCATAATGTAAAGCCAATGGCATGCCACAACTTGAAATAAAAAGGTTTAGTATTAAAAATAGGCCCAACTAATTGAGTGTGACAATTAGAGATGGGTGTTATTCCAATACACAACTTGAAGTAAAAGAGTTTACTATTTCCAACTACAATTGAGTGTGAAAATTAGAGATGGGTTATTTTAATATGTTATTCAATGTTAAGATATAGTTGAGGGGTTATTATGGGTGAGATATCTTACAATTGAGTGTGACAATTAGATGGGTTATTTTCATATGTTAAGTGGTGTTTTATCGTTTTTCACTAATAATAAGTAAGCAATATAGAACGAGAGTTTTATGATTACAAAAGAGAGAAAATACACCAATAAAAACACTTTCAAAATCTTCTCTTCAATGATTTGAATTAGGTCAACAAGAGGAGTAAAAGTCAAGAGGGTTCAAATTGGTTTAAGATACCTTACACACCTGGAATAAAGAGTTTTATGATAAGAAAATGAGAGAAGATATACCAATACAAACACTTTCAAAATCTTCTCTTGAATGATTTGAATTAGGTCAACAAGAGGAGTAAGAATCGTGAGCATTCAAGTTGGTCTAAGATAGCTTGCACACTTGGAACAATAAATAAGAGCCCTTACTCTTACATTGGAAAAAAAAACAAAGATTCATCTTCAAATAGTGGGTCAAAGAAGGAAAATCACTTAATTTTTTTGTAGTGAATCAACGTTATAACAATACACTCGCTGAAAAATGGTAAACATGGAGGAATTGGTAAACATGGAGGAATATGTCTTCCTTTATCGCTAATTAGAGAGACAACAAAGCATGACATTTGAGAATTCCTTCATGGATATACTCTTGAAGTTGTTGCTTCAACTATTTTCATTATTAAGTTTTTCAACATGCATTTTCATGCTGTCATGAGTCTTTTTCTCAAATTTATTATAAAATTGTGGGTTTAACGGATCATCTGTTAAGATTCATTAGAATCAAAACATTATTCATAAAGATATAGGAATTGAGATTATCCATAATTTTCTATTTTCTTTTAATTTTTTTAATTTTTTTTATCAATTTTATCATTATGTTTTTTTTTTTAACTTTACAAAATGATTAAAGTATATATACAATATATTTTTTTGAAAAATATAAGTAATATGACAATATGAAAACAAAATTAGACTTAACATAAAATCTAAATAAATTTAAATAAAAATTAACTAAAATATTATTTAAAAAGTCACACTGTGTTATAGAATATATAAAATATTATTTAAAAAGTCACACTATGTGATAGAATATATATTGAAAAAAGTTTGATAGAATATATATTGAAAAAAGTTGAGTCACAAAATCCAAACAATTGCTGACTTAGAATGGACAAGGATATTGTTTTGGAAGATGTTACTTATCTAGAATGATAACATAGGGCCCAAACACAAAATCCAAACAATTTTTGACTTGGAATTGACAAAGAATATTATTATTACCCTATGAAAATATAATAGAGTATATGGTAGAGGGTTAGTAAAATCCAAAAATTAGCCAACTTGGAATGGATGAGGATGAATGTATATTTCATATATTTGATCATTTTATTATAAGATCATAATTTTATTTTTGAAAAACAAATGAATATAAACTTTTTATATGGATTTATAAATTATATTATTTTATACGAAGAAAATTAAAAAATTTCGAGGAGGAATAATAAGAACCAAGAGTATTATACTATGCATATTGGAATATGCGCAATTGGATCAACTGTGCATACCCAATTGTTTGACCTTAACAATTTAGGGCACTGGCCAAATCACAGCCGTTAAAAAAGATTCAACGCAAGACGAGAGACACGGAATAATAAGAAGCCACCGGTGGTCCCTTGGCTGCCCTAAAAAGAGGTCGGAAGGTCGGTTACCCAAGACTGGGTATGCACACAACACCATGGAACCCCATGTGATCGATGCTTCTTTATAAGACTAGGTTAAAGGCCATACATGCCCTAAAGGAGAAGAGAGTAGCTTTTGGCATCATTCGTTCCAATCCTCTTATCACATTCTTTCTTCGTTGGCGGGTGATTCTTCTTAGCTTTTTGGACGACGAGTTTTCACTTTTTTTTTGGGTCCAATGGATTCGTTCTGCTCCCTTCCCTAATCCCATAAAACCCTCATCCTCTTCAACAGAGACCCTACCCTGACCTTAACATCTGTCTCTCTATCCACTACTTGTGGTCTCAGTTTGGTACTCTGGGATTTTTCTTTCTGTATTCGATTTCAAGTCGAGTATAAGGTTTATTTTTGCAATCACCATGAGCTCTTCGACTACTCACAAGGTGGGTGAAGTTTTCTTTTATGATCCAAGTTAATAGAAGTTTACAGAATGTCATTTTTCTGTTCTTTTTAACTGAAACGGCGTGGATGCAGGGCCAGGGCCTCAGCAAAATCGCTACTAATCGGCTTCAGAAGGAATTAGTAGAATGGCAACTGAACCCACCTGCTGGTTTCAAGCACAAACCCACTGATTATTTGCAGAGGTATGAATCTACATGTCCCCATAAATACAAATTCATTTATATTGTTTTTATGTATTTTAAGGCTATTGGGTAACAAATGTATTTAAGGGTGGACATAGCCCATGATTCTGACATGGATTGCTATTATATAGGTGGATAATTGAGCTTACCGGAGCCCCTGGCACAATGTATGCCAATGAATCCTATCAACTTCAAGTTGACTTCCCTGATCATTATCCCATGGAAGCTCCACAGGTTGGCTCCTTATATTTTTCCCCAAATGCCCATGTGACCTAATTCTGAAAATTCTAGGTCAATTCTTAATGGGTCATTGGCTTCTTTTTTCTATTTCTCTGCAGGTTATTTTTCTCCCACAAGCGCCTCTGCATCCTCACATTTACAGCAATGGTCACATATGTCTAGGTATGTATCCTGTTACCGTAGAGTTTAATCACTGGTATTCTATTCAGGTCTGCTTTGATTTGCATTATTTTTTCTGGAATTAGACTTGAAATTTTAATGCATACTGTTTTCTTGTACTGCATTTTGGCATGAAATTCTTATTCTTTTTTGTTTATGTTTATATTTTATGTACTTTGAGACCTATCTAGTCCATACTACCTCTTTAAAAAAATGAAAATCGCAAATGGTTCTTGATCCATACATTTTTCTAGTCAAGATGCATATTGCAATCGAATATTTCGGCAAACAGATATGAAGGTATCACCAATGCACGGCTAAAGCCTACAGACATATTGATGTCATGTAAATGGAAATTATCTTCATAAAATAATTTGATTGTAGAATTTATATTTTTTATTGTTTTAGTATTTGGAATTGAATTTGATTGTAGAATTTATATTTTTTATTGTTTTTGTATTTGGAATTGTCTAATTGTTGTACTTTTTGGACCTATTTTGGTCATATATTGAAATATTTTTGGTTATAACTCGATGTCTGTTTTCAAAAGGTAAAACAATTAAACTAATCAAAGGTAATTTTAAACATTCTCTATTCTAGACTTTTATTTTGCTAATTTCAAACGGAAGTAATGCGATGGAAAAATGACCACTTTATTCTTAGAAGCTACTTGAAACTAGTCGAATATTGCCATAGCTTGCATTTAGTGTTTGGCATGCAGCCAGACCACCTGCTCGGGCTTGTTTTGTCTATTCTGACAATGCTCAACCTTCTTCTGCTTTTAATTTTTCAGGTTTAGGGCATGGGTTTGGTGTTTTGTTCTGTAAATTTCAAGTTTGGGGCATGGCTTTGGTGTTTTGTTCTGTAAATTTCCGTGGATTAAATGTGCTGTTGCTGTCAATTAACAAGGCAGCAATTCTGGTTCTTCTTTTACTAGTTTTAAGTTTTAAGTTTTAACCTTTTAATGCTATTGTTGAGCATTTATAGCTTTAAAACTGGCTATGAGTGAGACTTTTTCTTTTTTACTAGTTACGGCCTTCCCAGGCACTATTCCTAAATTAGCTTTATGATGATGTGCTAAGTTTGAAATCCAAAGTGCTTCTTATCTTTGAGATTATTCATCTGTATTGCATGGGTGCATTTGTTGGGTGGAAAAGAGACAATTGACTACAAGTTGATACGTAGCCTGCTAGTAAATACTGCTTTCTTATTCCATAAACATTATTGGAGAGTTCTCAGATTGCTGACAGGCCTTGTAGAGAGCATTTGATCTGAGGAAGTAGGAATGACTGCTAAAGCAACTGGCTGAAGATAACGTTTTTATATGGGCTTGATATGGTTTTGAGTTTATTCATTTATTGGTTGTATTGCATGTCTGAACAGATATTCTGTACGATTCGTGGTCTCCAGCTATGACTGTCAGCTCTATCTGCATCAGCATTCTTTCAATGTTATCTAGCTCTACCGTGAAGGTTTTATTCTGGCCATATATGTTTTCTTTGGAGGTGTTTTTTATTGTTATAATCTATTTCATTAAACCTATGTTTAGAGGCCCTTGATTAACAGATTGTAATGCTTCACTGTCTATACAATGCAGCAAAGGCCGCCAGATAATGATCGATACGTCAAAAATTGTAGAAATGGTCGATCACCTAAAGAGACTCGCTGGTGGTTCCATGATGACAAGGCATAATTATAACTAGTTTGGTCGTGCTTGGTAAAAGGGCCCTGGAAGTATTACCATGCATTGCAACTCCTTCCTCCTAAATCACGATACTTGTGAAACATTGCTGTGTTGCTCCGTGGGTTTTGTTTTGGAGCTTGTCATTGGCTGCATGTTCAGCTGTTTGTAAAGATGTTGTATTTGTGCCTACTATTCCCAAAGGATAGTGGTTTTCTGCAGTTTTTATGTCTACTACTTGCAAATGAAAATTCATAAGGAGATCATTTGCCGGTGGAAGACCACTAATTATGGTTGAGCAGTTTAATGAACGATCAAGTAAATATTTAAATTTGGGAACTACTTGTTAAAATTTCAATTACTCTGCGCATCTGGAAGGTTAATGGTCAGATTGGATTACATGTTTTTGAAGATCCAAAGTGGTATGCACTGAAGTTGCAAACTGTTTAATCTGGTTGATTGACCTAATGATTATTAAGCGGGATCCACTTATTTCTATAGCTAAATCAATTAAACAGGACGTCTGGAATGGACTTTATTGGTTTGTTGTGTATCCACAGGTCGTGATCAAACTGAACATTTTGACAAAATGATACTCTTGTTTCAAAAATCAATAGTGGCTATAGTATAGTGTCTACTGATACCTTTCATTTTCAGATCCAGAAAAGTCTAGATTTGAATGCCTTCATTTTCAGATCCTGGAAAGTCTAGATTGCACCACCATGAAATTTAGACCTTCATTTCTCTGAGATTGGATTTTAAATAGGGTTTTGAAGCAGCTAGAAGCTAAGTGTATGGGTAATTATGCCATTAAGTTTGCTGTCAGTTCACAGAATCAAAATTGAAAACTGTGCTTAATACAGTTCTACGAAATGTTACTGGATATGAATTGTTTGGAGATTGAACCACTCTAACGAGTCCTGAACTTCGATCCATTGTTTGTGCTATGATATGATAGTGTACATCGTAATGACATTAGATAAATTGATTTCTACATAGTAGTCCTACTGAAGCAAGTTTGGTCATTGTGCATTGTAGATTAAGTCGTATAAGCTTGTTTAAGGACATCAAATACTGTAGAAAAGTTGGCAAAGCAGCGCTGCCTGCTATATATTGAAAAAGCCTCAGGCTGCCTCAAATATTGCTAGATCAAGCTATTATAGGAGGTAACTGCAAGCAAAGTTCCCCTTTTTCAATTTCGTGGAGGGATTGCCCTCACTCTTGTCCGAGGGCAATTGAGTCATGAGCACGATTATTTGTTTAGTGATTATCCCAAAAGGTGTCGGGGGCTGGCTATCTCATTCTGCTGGTAAAGTTAAAATCTTGAAAGCTATAAAAAGAAATGAATTTTCCCAATGACGAAAATCCATTGTAGAGGTACTCGGTAAAAATTAAACCACATCCCAAGCAAGCGTAGAAGAAATATCTAAACAACGGCTACTTTAAAGGAGGGTGCAGAGATGCATAGGGAGGGATTCAT
The DNA here is from genome assembly GCA_009831015.1 of Picea engelmannii. NCBI lineage: Eukaryota > Viridiplantae > Streptophyta > Pinopsida > Pinales > Pinaceae > Picea > Picea engelmannii. Next base: position 40,186 of record ML791634.1, on the reverse strand, counting down.
CCCTATTATCAAGATCAAAATTATCGGAAAAGACGAGGAAAGGGAAGTTACAAAGTGAATGAAGACATTCCATCCACCTTAAGGAGCACTAACAAAATGAAGAGCATTAAATTGATGAACTAAATAAAGGAGAACATGAAAGCCAAAGCAAAGGTCAGCACACTGCAATCCTATGGCCAACCACTGGTGCACTTTGGGAAGCAATCTCAACTAAATGGGGGGTCCTTTGTTGAGCTCTAAAATAATTTAGCTAACCACAATGTGCAATCCCAATTAACAAGCAGCATGGCGATCGGGTTTGAACTTTGTACTAGTGGTTGTGGTTGTGGATGAGTCTAGATTTGAGTCCAGGGTGATTTTGACAGCACAGATATGCCTCTCACAGTTTTGCATCTTCGCTAAAGAGACATAAGTTTTTGTAAGCAATATTATCTCCCCAAAGTAAGGTGTAGTTTTATAGACGTCCAAATTGATTTGGCCACTGTTGCCTTCCATGTTGCACATTGTTTGGTTGCAGCATTCAATATATAAACTAGTTGGACTTGGACAACTGTTTGCAATTCATATTTTAAATATAACATTCTGGTCTAGAATTAATTGTATTTTCAAATTAAGATTTAAAATTTGTGGAATAACATTGGGCTTAGGGTTGGTTTCAGGGGCTTGTTGATCTCCACATGGTAATGTTGCATATTGTTTTGCTGGTATGTAATGTTATTAATTTTAATGGACGCATTTGTTAAGATGATACTTGCTATGTAAAAAATTGTTGTTGCTATGAAATTCAATATTATTGGTATTGATTGCGAAAGGTTTATTACTCGGGAGCATGAATTTCTCAATAAAATAATAAAAAAAAACAGAAACAGAAATGGCAAGAGGTATCTAAAGGTACACAGCTAGACTACAAGATTAAGATGTTTATGCATAATCTCCTTTCCCTTAGTTGGATATGTGAGATAAAAGTGGAGTAGGTGGCCCTAGATAATTATCACACAATTTCCCTTTCCCCACAAAAAGCAGCGACTTATTTTTTTGGATACAATAGAGGCCATGTAAATCTTAGACAGAGGCCATGTAAATCTTTTCCCCGCAAAAAGCAGCAACTTATTTTTTTGGATACAATAGAGGCCATGTAAATCTTAGACAGCAGCACGCTAGTCTCTATTTTGTGCGTGCTATGATTGTTGCTTCTTGTCTTAACCTAGAACTAGAATGTAGTTTGGGCTCTAGAGCAGGATCTATAAGAATTAGCATATGAATGACAAAGTTGAGATTCATGTTCAATGTAAATGGCAATTTTTCGAAAAATGACAGTACTTTCATCTTGTGAATTTTCCATCGAGTGTTATATTATAGGGCTTGATCTTATTCAAGTGTTTCAAAGTTCCAATTGAATTGGGGGTGGCTACATTGTAGGTAAAGTTTATCGACTTTATCTTTTGCCACTCAAACTAATCTCTCCCAAAAGTAAAAAATCCTGACTGTTCTAATGTATTTTTATGTACTAGCAATTGCCACTTGCAGTACAAATCAATGTTGTTCAATACAAGAATTATATAATTTTCTTTCTTATAATCAAAGATAGCAACATGTACATTTAGAGGAGCCTTTTTCCTTGATAAATCAATTAAGAATATGGAACCTAGAGTACTATATACAGAGCTGTATTTAGTACAACAAAATCAATGTGAAAATGTATCTAGATATGTTGAAATTATCAAATGAGAGAGTTGAATGAAGTCCTTCCTTGGAGGGAGTTTTTTTAGTATTTTTTTAATTTGAGAAGGGAGTTTTCTGTTAGTCTTGCATATTCCCTTCTGTTAGGGAGACATGAGAAGCTGCCAATACCATTATAAGCTCTACTGTTCTGATGCTTTGTAGAAGGTTTCTGAAAGCTACATGTCTTGGGTTGCTCTCTTGTAATGAATCTGAATAATTATATCATGTTTTATGCTGTGACACTTATAATCCTGTGTTGGGATGTTGTATTGGTTGTCCTTGCATGCATATATGAGGTTTGGTGTATGTAATCCCATGTGGGGATGGTGGTTATTTTTCTAAGGAAAGATTCACGGGGAAAATCAAATGATACTTCTTCACATTTGTGGATGGCATTCCTAGTAAACCTATCAGCATTGACTAATGTGTAACTTAGGGGGATTCAAAACTGGAACCAACTGACACAAAAGCAGCCAAATGCCAAACAACATTAATGACAACTAGTTGAGCTAACCCCTTGGGCTTTGGGGATGTTAGTTATACATGTCAGGCTAGAGATGAGTAACTCCACACTTGGATGAATTGCATTAACATGAGACATTCATAAATACTTTCATCTTCTAAGAGGTCCGAATGACTCTTCCTATCACCTATTACTCTTCATATTTCTCCTAGATAATATTTACAATGATATTTACATATTTCTCCGACATTCCCCCTCTTAATCCGAAGGGGTGTTTGTGAGTCCAAGCATCATTATGAGCTTTTCAAACTTTTCTCTTCCAAGCGCTTTGGTGAAGATGTCTACAATTTGCTCATTTGTGGAACAATGTCTCAAGTGAATATTCTTGGCCTCTACACGGTATTGAATTAGGTGATACTTTGTGTTGATGTGCTTAGTTTGATCATGGAATTTGAGATTCTTGGCTAACTTGATTGCAGAAGTATTGTCAACTAGAAAATGAGTAGAATTCACCTATTTCTCGTGCAAATCTTCAAGTATTTTCTCGAACCATACAATTCTCTTTGTTGTTTCTACAACTGCCACATATTTTGCCTCTGTTGTGGAATATGCTAGAACTCGCTGTTTGCGTGATCTTTAGGAGACAATCGCTGATCCAAGACTCTTGAGATAGCCTGAAGTTGACACTCCATTTTCATTATCCTCAACAAAGTTTGAATTAGAATGTCCAATCAGGTTGAAGTCATCCACTTTAGAATACTTGAGTCTAAAATCTTGAGTTCCCTTAAAGTATTTTAGAACTCTTTTTGCAACAAACCAATGTCAGTCACAAGGTTTTTGCATGAACCTGGAAAGAATCCCAACAACAAATGAAATATCTGATTTGGTGGTGGTAAGGTAGATAAGAATTCCCACAAGTTGTCTGTACTTGGTTATACTTAGCCATGCCAAACTTGTTCAACAATTCTCCAATGTAGTTATTTTGGGAGATGAATATGTACTTTGGATTTTTAATCGTTTATATGCTCAAGTAATAATGAAAATGTTCCAAAATTTCCATCTCAAAGCCTTTCTTCTACTCTTTCTTTATGGATGTAATATAACTTTCATTGTTCCTTGTTATCAATATATTATCTACATATACTACAAGTTTTTCCAACTTTCTTGACAAACAAAGTTGCATTGTCAAGATTAAAGTGTTTGAAATTCAATTTTAGAAGATGCTTAGATAGTTTGTCATACCAGAGTTGTGATGCTTGTTTCAGGCCATATAAGGATTTGATGAGTTTGCATACTTTTTGTTCTTGTCCCTTACAACAAAACCTTTTAGTTGAGACATGAAGACATTTTCTTCCAAGTCTCCATTCAAAACAACAATGTTCACATCCATTTGAAGAACTTTCCATCCATTCTGTGTTGCTAAGGAAAATAGAGTATGAATGGTAGCTCATTTTGTTGTGAAGACAAAAGTCTCTTCATAATCAATAAATTTTTTCTATGCAAATCCTTTTGCCATGAGCCTTGCTTTGTGCTTGTCAAGTGAGCCATCTAATTTGTACTTGTTCTTGAAGACCCACTTGTATCCAATTGGTTTGGTTTTGAATTGAGGGGCCACCAACTTCTATGTCCCATTCTTGATGAGAGCATCATACTCTTGCATGGTTTCTTTCCACTCATCATGAGAAGTGGCTTCTTCAAAGGAAGTTGGTTCAAAGTTAATAGATAAATTCAATCACAATCTTATGAAACATCCATATCATCTACATCATCTGAATTTGAATTATCTACATCACCTCCATCTTGTTTGGTTGAATTTATGGCTCTTGTCTTTTCGACCTCATCAGGATGAACACTTGCAAGTGTCTTTATGAGCCACTTTGGTGGGCCTTTCTGAGATGGTCCAAGTTGCTCAGCTAATTGATATGGTGCTGAATTCTCGTCAAGACTCTGTCTTTCAATCCTCTCAATCACATCATCTAAATGAAGTTCAGGTTCTGATGAAGTGGTTGGAACTTCTTCATGAAGGGGAGATGGTGCTTCAAAATGAGATTCCAGAGATTGATCCAAGCTAGGGATCCCCCCTTTAAGATGTGGAATCTCATCATCACACTTATGATATGTCTTTACATGAGTGAATCCTGCCTCTCAACAATTTTGTCATTCTTGGAGGATTCAAGAAAAATCACATTGATAGAAAGAATAAACTTCTTGCTCACCTCATTGTAAAGACGATATGCTTTGGTGGTATTTGAGTACCCCGAGAAGATGCACTTCCTCAACAAGCGTGCAAGTCCCAGTTGCAGTTGCCAGTTGCACAAATTTTGAGGTGCACTATTTTTGTCTAGTGGTTTGCTAGCCTTGAGGGATCTTCCTCATGTTAGGGCGCAACCTTCTATATGATGGGTTCTTCATTTTATGGTGATATATTTTCTTGCTTGAATTCTTCTTAAGAAAAGTTGTTGGGTTTTCTCCCAAGGTTGGGTTTCCCAGGGTAAAAATATTGTATCTACTGTGTATGGCTATCTTTCTATGATTCTGTTATTTCCGCTGCAATTTTATGTCAGTTGAGATTTCCAGTGTGTAATTATTCTATGATAACAATGTAATTAAATTCTGTTTGAAATCATAAGGCAATATTATCATATATGGAAATTAGAAAATTCAACATGGTATCAGAGCTTTGTTGAAATATGCCACTCCATAGTTTTTCTCATGCTGCACAGTTTTCCGCTGCACATGAAATTTGCCACTACACAGATCTACACTTTTCAAGCTCGTTGAGAATTTATTAGACAACGTCGGGATTAATTTTACCATAGAGCAACTCACCTTTCCCTAGCGCATCTACTAGTGCTCTCATATTGACATTTGGTCAAGGTTGAAAATTTAGGGTTTTAGGCTTGTTGACATTCTTCAGTTTGTCTTTTGTTCTTGTTCCAGGCAGGTTACTGTGGAAAAATGATTGGTCACAACACTGGAAGAGTGTTGTTCTTGTTCCGGGCAGGTTACCATGGAAGAATTATTGTTCACAACACTAGAAAATTGTTGTTCTTGTTCTTGTTCTGGGCAGGTTACCGTGGAAGAATGATTAGTAGTCACAACACTAGAAAACTGTTGTTCTTGTCTTTTGTTTTGGCTCTTGTTCCGAGCAGGTTATCATGGAAGAATGATGAGTTAAAACACTAGAAAAGTGTCGTTCTTGTATTTTGTTTTGGCTCTTGTTCCAGGTAGGTTACCATGGAGGAATGATTGGTCATAACACTAGAAAAGTGTTGTTCTTGTTCTTGTTCCGGGCAGGTTACCATGGAGGAATGATTGGTCACAACATTGGAGGAGTGTTGTTCTTGTTCTAGGCATGTCATAGGTAATAGCTCTAAGAGGGATCTATAGTGACGGTTGTAGGTGGAAACATGTTAGATGGTCTCTGGTTTGAGACATGGAGCAGACTGTCCAGACAAGGAGTTGTGTACATGCCAATATACATCCATGTATTGAAGGAGAAGAGGAGGAAATTATAACCTTCTGGAAAGAAGGGTACTTTTGTGGGATACAACGAGTCTCATATGAAGATTGATAGTGAGGAGTAGGAGGCTCCGAAGGATGACCATATAGATCCCTCTAGTCTAGTTGTTCATCCTTTAGACTATCAAGAGAAGTCAATAGATCCAGCAGGGCCAGTGGATCTACCTAGAGATGTTGCAGTGACCAAGAAGAGGCCAACTTGGCTTCGTGACACTTTGTAGGCTGCAAAGAGGAATGCAGCTCCCAGTGATACTTTCAAGGAGAGAAAACGACTTCAGAGGTTCTCGAGTTACATGGAGTCACATCATTGATTCCAAACCTTATAGTTATGAGGAGGAGCAAGGGGCTCCAATAGTGGTGAGGCAGGTGGCCCCACCAAGTACCAGCTCCGAGGGAACTAGAGTTCAGAGGGAGTCAACCCTTAGGATCCAGTAGGGAAGAGCGACCTCCCAAGATATTTCATAGGAGATCAAACTTCAAAGGAGGTCAGCAGATGCAGAGGGAACATATGAATCCATAGATTGTATACACTTAGAGGGAGTTAGGTTTCAGAAGGAGCATGCAGAACCAAAGTGATTCCGATCTCAGAGAGAGTTAGTTTGCTCAGAGGGAGAGCCACAAAGGGAGTTCCCCCTTAGTTTTAGGTGGGAGAAAGACATCTCCCAGGATTGACAGACACGTGTCATGAGTTGAGGAGGCCAGATAGAAGCTTCAGAGGAAGGAGGCTTCTAGGAGATGTGAGACCTCTAGGGAGGATCCATTTGATTAAGTAGGATTTGCTACAATAACAAAGGAGGTAGCCAATCAAGAGGATTGGGGTATGGGATTTTCCTTAGTCATAGAGGGAGAAACCAATGAGGCAGACTGGACAATAGGGTTTGCTTCAGTGACAGAGAGAGTTGGTCTCAAAGTTCGAAATGAAGGATCTTGGCTTGATGCATTATTTCTTGGGATTGGAGGTGTGGCTGAAACCAATTGAGATCTTCCTTGGACAAGGGAAGTACACAATTGAGATCTTGAGCAGATTCAATATGATGGACTGCAAGACCATGACTACACCTATGATGAAAAATCTGAAGAGGTTAAGTGATTCCGCTTCAGATTCAGATTTGGTGGATCCCACTATGTACATGAAGCTGATTGGATCCTTGATGTACCTAGTTAACACTAAGCCAAAATTTTTCTTTCCAGTGAGCACCTTGATCCAGTTTATGGTTGAGCCAAGACACTTCGATTGGGTTGCAACAAAGCATGTGTTGAGGTACCTGCGTGGTACAATTGGATATGGTATAAGATATATCTCAGGTGGTGAAGTGAGGCTACAAATATATACCGATTCTGACTGGGCAGGGAGTGCAGTGGACATAAAGAGCACCTCGGGGTGCTGCTTCAGCGTAGGATCAACTATGATATCCTAGATTAGTAGGAAATAAGTTTTCGTAGTGCTAAGTACAACAAAGATGGAGTATATCGCAACCAATGTTGCAAGTCATGAAGCAATGTGGCTTCATAAACTTCTTATAGAACTATTTGATCATGATCCTGAGATCAAATATCACTTCATCTGAGACATGATGTAGAAGGGAGCAATGAAGCTTCAATACATATCCACATATGAGTAGATAGTGAAAATTCTCACCAAGCCTTTGTCCAGAGCAAAGTTTGTTTACTTCATGGACAAACTTGGCGTGATGCATAATGTCTCCCTTGTTGAGAGGGAGTGTTGATGTTTGAGCAACATCAGACATACATTCTCCTAGGATTGGCCATGGTGATTTGATCAGTGGATAATGCCCCAGGCGTAGTCTTTGATGGACAAAAGACTTGAGGTGCTGATGGTTTTCCAGTTGGAAGCATCAAGAAGACATTCACTCATAGGGGTGTACCAGTGGTGAATGGCCCATGCGTAGTCTTCGAAGGACATAAGGATTAAGGTGCTAGTGCTCCTCCAATATGTGGTTGCATGGGGCATCATTCTCCCAGGATTGATAGTTTAACTAGTGGAGAATGACAGATTCACTTACATGGGTTTACCTGTAAGTGACACTCACTCACATGGGTGTACTTGTGGTGATGAGTGGCCCAGGTAAGCATTGGGTAGATATTATCCCATATATGGCCTAGGGAGAAGGATACATTTACTTCCGGGGTAAATGGGCCTAGGCGTATTCCTTACTTACAAGAGTTTACCTGTGGACTCCAGGTTCTTGAGGTGCTTCCACGTGTCAGATAACATCAGACGTCATTCTCCTAGGATTGATAGTTTAACCAATGGAGAATGGTAGATTCGCTCACAGGGGTTTACCTGTGGTGACATTCACTCACAAGGGTGTACTTGTGGAGGTGAATGGTCCAGGTGTGGTCTTCATTGAGACCCGAGGTGCTAGACATATTTGTGTGGAGACGTATCATCAACATGGCTCATGAAGAAACTTTTCTATGAAAAAAAAATCCAAGTATGGAGAAAGTCTCCCTCGTTGAGAGGGAGTGTTGAAGTTTTGCAACTTTGGGCAGTGATTCTCCATATGAAAATACAAAGGAAACCATTGAAGAAGAATCCAAAAAGAACAAGAAGAAAGTATAAGACAAGAAGATCAATTCGAAACCATTGAAGTATTAAAGAAACCTTGGAAAATCATTAATTGAATTATTGTGGACAAAAGAAGTCGACCCTACAAGTAATTAAAGGTGACTCAGATTACTATAAATAAAGGGAAGTTCATTTCATTATTTCACATCACTCACAAGCTCTCCTCAACAAGTGTGCAAGTCCCAGTTGCATTTGCAGTTGAAAGTTACAGTTGCAGTTGCCAGTTACAGTTGTAGTTGCGGTTTTTAGTTATAGTTGCAGCTGCAGTTGCCAGTTTCCAGTTGCACAAATTTTGAGGTGAGCTATATTTGTCTAGTGGTTTGCTAGCCTTGAGGGATATTCCTTGGGCTAGGGCACAACCTTCTATATGTTGGGTTCTTCATTTTATGGTGATATATTTTATGGCTTGAATTCTTCTTAAGAAAAGTTGCTGGGTTTTCTCCCAAGGTTGGGTGTCCTAGGGTAAAAATATTGTGTTCATTGTGCATGGCTATCTTTCTATGATTCTGTTATTTCTGATTTGGTTTTATTTCAATTGAGATTTTCATTGTTTAATTATTCTATGATAACATTAGCATTAAATTTTGTTTGAAATCATAAGGAAACAATTATTAGATCTGGAAATTAGAAAATTCAACACTTCCAACTCCTTACATCAAGATTGTTTCTTTTCTCTTAGGAATTAAGGCATAGTAGGTGAAACCAAAGACCCTGAGATTCCTCATCTAAGGAATGTAACCATACCACATTTTAGGAGTCTTATTTTCAAGAGTGTGGTGAACCAACTTAGTTCACGTACGTAAATATCCAATGTAAGTAGGACACTAGTTAAAATCCATATAGGACAATAATAATAATTAATTGAATAAGATATGAGATGAATGATTACAATTAGAAATGAGGGCTGTATATATACCCACACATGGGTGCCCTTTCATTAGAGACACAACCTTTCATATGAGGCGTCTCTTCATTAGTAATTAATTGTTAATTAATAGTTATTCATTATTATTTATATTTATATATTATATATATTTATGTTTGTTACATAGCTTACCCCTTTATAAATGCTTTGTCCTCAAAACATATTTATGGAGAGATTTACATCTTCGTTCTAGCTCACAATGTTTTTACATGATTACTTGTTTTTAGGGTTGTTAGGATTGACAATACGAGACGATATGAGTGACGAAGAGTTGAGCAAAAATTTTGAATTGTGAAAGGGTTAGCCATCCTAATTCAATCTTTAGCGGAACACTACACTTCCACGATGAATGGTTATCATGAGACTTAATTGTGTTGGTATCAATATTTTTCGGATGATAAGTTAGTCCTTCCTGTCCTGAATGACATTAATATTCTGGCTGGTTAATATATCTTCTCTTATGATTTGGATGTCGATAAGGAGTTCTTATAACATTATTTTCCCTTATCATGCTTGTAGTGTTTTCTTGGTTTAATTTGTTGATTTTTCACTAGGCTAGGCTCAAGCATGAAATTTATTTCAATTTAGCATTTACTTGAACCATGAACAAATGCAACTACACCATTTACAATTTGTTGCAATAACCAAGATCACAAGAAGAAATACCATGCCCAAGAACACAAGAAATATCCTGGGAAACCCTTCTCAACAAGGGAAGAAAACCCAACTAATCCTTTGCTATATTCTCAAAAGAAATACCTCCCACACCATAGACCTAACACACAAAAGTGTTCTCTCAAAAACCAAGAAGGATAGCACCCAAGAGAGGTGCGCTGTTCAACCCTAGAACTTGTACTTGCTGAAATTTCCAAAATCACATGTTTGTTGTGTTTCCTCAATGGGGAAATCACCTTTATTTATATTAGACTGGACACATCAAAAGTGGTGTCGATTGGCACAACAGGGCCGACCTCAATAACTCAAAATATAATTAATAATTACCATATTAATTATTTTTTACATTAATTATATTTCACTTTATGGTGGGGCTGACCTGTACCCTTTACATCACAATTAGGGTTACAGGTAAATCTAACTCTTAAAAAATATAGCAAGGGATCTCACACACCCACTAGTGCTCATCCACTAGGGGCACACCCACCTGTTCTCAACCACATGGATGTCCAAGTCAACAGATCTCTATCTCACTGAGTCTCACAGGAGAATCATCTAGAAACACACTCACTAGTGCTCAACCACTAGCATCACATCCACCTGTTCTCAGCCACATCGACGTCCTAATCAACAGATCTCTATCTCACTGAGTCTCACATGAGAATCATCTGGAGTATCACATCATCTCAACTCTCTACACATAGGAGAACAATAAACCCATCACATGGGCACCTTCACCCCTCACAGGGGTACACATCATTTCATCTCAAACGACACACCAATCTCATGGGCATCTTCCCTTCTCAGAGGCACAAAACGTTCCATCTTCGTCTCAGAGAGAGCGACACACCCAACTCATGGGAATCTTACCTACATAGGGGCACACAATGTTCCATCTCCGTCTCAGAGAGGAACGACACACCCATCTCATGGGCTCTCTCACAGGACAACTCACTAAGTCTGTGTCCTGGAGGATGTCTCACGCAATTGTAATCATCAACACTCCCTCTCAGCTAGGGAGACATTCTCCACGACAAGTCTCTCATGAAAGTACTCGAACTTCATCTTGGCTATAATCATCAACACTCCCTCTCATCTAGGGAGGTATTCTCCACTAGGCCAAGTCTCTCACTGAAGTACTCGAACTTTGTCTTGTCAATCGGTTTGGTGAAGATATCTGCAATCTTCTCATGTGTAGGAAGGTACTGCACATGTAATGATTTCCTCTGCACCATGTCTCTAATATAATGATATTTTATCTCAATGTGTTTCTATCTATCATGGAACACATGGTTCTCAGAGAGCTTCACACAACTCTGGTTATCACAATGAATAATGGTAGGATCCATATCATGATCAAATAAATCTGTCAAGAGCTACCGAAGTCACACTGCTTCGCAACCTGCCATACTCAATGCTATATACTCTTCTTTTGTGGTACTCAAGGCCACAAAGCTCTGTTTCCTGCTGCACCAGGAAACCATGGCAGACCTCAAGGTAAAACAACAACCAAATGTGCTCTTTTGGTCCACTGCGCTCCCTGCCCAATCTGCATCAGTATATCCCTGCAAGCTCAAGTCTACACTGGAGGCATATCTCATGCCATATCCAACTGTGCCTTGTCGATATCTCAATACATGCTTCACTGCTATCCAGTGAGTGTGTCTCGAATGATTCATGAATTGACTAAGAACATTCACTGCATGACATATATCAGGTCCAGATACATCAATGATCCAATCAACCGTCAGTACAAATGTGGATCAATCTCATCTGAATCAGTAGAAGCATCATTTATTTTCTTCAAATCCATCACCATCGGTGTAGGCATGGATTTTCAATCTGTCATACCGAACTTCTTCAATATATCCACTGTATATTTTCATTGACTCAGGAAAATCTCATCAGTTCTCTGCCATGCTTCTAGTCTCAAGAATTAGTGCATCATACCCGGATCCTTTTATCTCGAATTCAGAAGTCAATGCTTGCTTGTATTCAACAATAATTCTTTCTGAATCGGTGAGGAATATACATGACCAAGATTAAGAATTTGTTACAAAAAATATGATAATATAGGTTTGGATCAACAACACTCTTGCTGAAGCCCAAACTCATCAAGAATCCATCCATTTTCTCGTACCAAGCACGAAGTGCTTGCTTTAGTCCATACATGGATTTCTTCAACTTGCACACATGATATTTCTCGTTGTGTATCACAAATCCTTCTGGCTACTCGATATAAACTTCTTCCTCAATCTCATCATTGAGAATGGCTGTCTTTATATCCATTTGATGTAGCTTCCAACTCATGGATGTAGCTAGTGCAATGATGGTACAGATGGAAGTGTATCGGGCTACTAGAGTAAATGTATTATCATAGTCAACTCCCTCTACTTGTGAGAATCCTTTGGCTACAAATCTCGCTTTTTGTTTCTCGACACTTCCATCACTTGCATGCTTGATCTTATAGATCCACTTGGAAGTCACCATAGACTTCCCTTCTGGTCTCAGAACAATATCCCATACATCATTCTTCAAGATAGACTGGTATTCTTCTGTCATGGCATCTTTCCATACCTTCTCACATGTCACTTCTCCATGGCAAGAAAGCTCAGAATAAATGATGTGACTCATGGATGAAAAGTAGCTTGAAAATTTCTTTGGTCTCTTGCTCTCTCGGGATGTTCCTTGAGGGGATACATGTCCCTCCGCCTCTTGCAGAGTTTCTCGGGCCCAGACAAACCTTTTATGGCCTAATGCAATGTCTCTTCTCATATCAACTGGAGCAACTGGATCAACTGGATCAATGGCTGTCTCCCTCTGAACTGCTGAAGGGGAGAAGGTAATGTCTCTTCCTTCTTCTCAATTCCTCTACTGATTCTACAGTATTTTGATGACCTCTTTACTAGGATAATAACCAAGATGGCCTCCCATAGGGATGGCCTCTTCTACTAGAATAATAATCAATCAATAAAGGTTGGAATCTCGTACCAGGGATAGTGGTCCAAGTCATGAGGGATCCCACACTAGAGATAATACCCTTCACTATCAAAGATGCAATCGATTACATGTTTAATGATTAAATCAAACAAATTACCTTAGTCTGTAGTCGTGCTCAATATTGAATTTGGTTTAGAGTAATTAATCCTCATCTCTCTTGTCTTCATCCTTTTGAGGTGGGTCTAGATCAATGTCAACGATGGAAGCATCTTGTCTTCCTTTCTTTCTGGTATGACAATTTCTCACATAATGTCCATACTTGTCACATCTGAAGCACTGGATTTTTGTCATGTCTCTTCTCTGATCATAACTTGAAGTTGATGAAGTCTTCTCATATTTGAATGTTTGCTTGAAGTTTCTTTTAAATCTTCCTCCTTTATTTGTATGAAGTGCAAGAGCATGATTTTCATCAGGAGGGAAGTCTTCCACTCCTCTAGCTCTAAGTCTGATTTCTTCTTGGGTACAATTTGTCCACAGATGATCAAAAGTAGGTAGTTTTGTCTTCCACTGATACTTTGAAGAAATGGTTCCCAATGTTTTGGAATATTATTGAGAGTGGTCAAAACAAGTTCTCTGCCAGATATGATTTCTCCAATGGCACCTAGTTGATCTCTGATCTCTGACATCTTCATAAAGAAGGTAGCAACGGTGTCACCTTTTGTCATCTTGATACTTTGAAGCTGTCCTTTCAATGTAAGAGCTCTGAGGGTGTTTTCATTCTCAAACATATTCTTCAATGCTTCATACATTTCATAAGCTATCTTCAGGTTGGCAATACGAGGTAGGAGATGATCTCTTACTGAGTAGATGATTATCTTCCTTGCCTTGACGTCATCTTCCTTCCTTCCTTCTCTTCATCAGTAGCTGTCTTTGGTAAAGCCTTTTGTATCACACTCAATAGGTCATCCTCTTCAAGGGTGATCTGAAGTCTTGACTTCCAGGAACTGAAGTTGCTTGATCCATCAATCATATCTTCCACCAAGGTTCTGTTCTTCATATTTTCAGATTCTTCACAAACCCTTTCCAACTGGGCTAGAAAACCTAACGACTAGGCTAGGCTAACAACCTTAGTTTTTGTTGGGCTTATGACTGCCAACAATAATCCTTAAGAGAGTCACAGGRATACTAGTGTGTTGAAAAAGTTCCTTCAATGAGCTGYAGAAACTCTAAAACCAAAAATCTGTAGAAAATTGCGAAACCCTAGAAACCCTAGGGCCAAAAATTCAAAATGCATGGWATTTCACTCCAAGGCTTGCTGGAGGTGCACCGAAGGAGGCTATACACTCCTGTACAAATTTTATCCCCAACGTCCATGTTTAAGGTGTTGAAACACCTCAGAAAAGGAGGGTCGTACGTAATTACATCAAACCCTAGAGGGCCGTACGAAACTGCATAAGAAAAAGACGGTCTACTTTGAATGCTTGTGAAATGGGTTCTTCAAGACCTATGCTCTGATTCCATGTTGATTTTTTCACTAGGCTAGGCTCAAGCATGAAATTTATTTCAATTTATCATTTACTTGAACCATAAACAAATGCAACTACACCATTTACAATTTGCTGCAATAACCAAGATCACAAGAAGAAATACCATGCACAAGAACACAAGAACTATCCTAGGAAACCCTTCTAAACAAGGGAAGAAAACCCGACCAATCCTTTGCTATATTCTCAAGATAAATACCTCCCAAACCATAGATCTAGCACACAAAAGGGTGCTCTAAAAAACAAAGAAGGCTAGCGCCCAAGAGAGGTGCGCAGTTCATCCCTAGAACTTGTACTTGCTAAAATTTCCAAAATCACATGTTTGCTATGTTTCCTCAAAGGGAAATCACCTTTATTTATACTAGACTGGACACATAAAAAGTGGTGTCTATTGGAACAACAGGGCCGACCTCAATAACTCAGAATATAATTAATAATTACCATATTAATTATCTTTTACATTAATTATCTTTCACTTTATGGTGGGGCTGACCTGTACCCTTTACATCACAATTAGGGTTATAGGTAAATCTAACTCTTAGACAATATAGCAAGGGATCTCACACACCCACTAGTGCTTAGCCACTATGGGCACATCCACCTGTGCTCAACCACATGGACGTCCAAGTCAACGGTTCTCTATCTCACTGAGTCTCACAGGAGAATCATCTGGACACACACTCACTAGTGCTCAACCACTAGGATCATGTCCACCTGTCCTCAGCCACAGGGACGTCCTACTCAATAGATCTCTAGCTCACTGAGTCTAACAGGAGAATCATCTGGAGTATCACATCGTCTCAACTCTCTACACAGAGAAGAACAGTAAACCCATCACATGGGCTCCTTCACCCCTCATAGAGGTACACATCATTTCATCTCAAACGACACACCCATCTCATGGAAATCTTCCCTTCTTAGGGGCACACAACGTTCCATCTCCATCTCAGAGAGAGCGACACACCCATCTTATGGGCATCTTCCCTACATATGGGCACACAACGTTCCATCTCTGTCTCTGAGAGGAACAACGCACCCATCTCATGGGCACACCCAAATCATGGGATCTCTCACATGCCGACTCACTCAGTCTGTGTCCTGGAGGATGTCTCACATAGCTGTAATCATCAACATAATTTTGGTATACGATTTTCTTCACACATTGATGTCGATTGGTTAATTGATGAACTTTCATTAGTATGTACACTTGGAGTTCCCATAATTTGTACTCCAACATCCCTATATGTTTTTTCTTCTACTGGATTGACATCTTCTTGAGCAGTGACATGGATTGGATCTGTATTAGTTTCTTTTTCCATAACTTGGATGTTTACTCTTGATGACTTTTATGCTTCCTTCTGGATTTGTTCTAACTTGTTTTCCAACAATATTTTATCATTCTTAAGCTTCTTAATTTAAAATAGTTACCAACTTAACAAGAACTCTACAAAGTTCTCGGTTTTTTGGGGGTCCAATCTTTTACCCCGTTTTTAAAAATGGTGCTACCAGTAATACCCCCTCCCTTTTTAGGTGATTTTTCGATATTTTAAATTTTTCGATCTACAATGTTTCCACTTTTTTTTTAAATGCTTATTTTTCATCTATTTTCAAAATTCTCAATTTTTTTTTATTCGATGGTGTTTTTAGTCATTTTTCCATGTTTCTTTCAATTTAAAAAATATTTTTTACCATTTACTTTTTTGAAGTTACGATTTTTAATATAATTTTGTCTCCTTAATTAATTTATTGTTCCATACTTTTTTTTTTGTTTGCTAGTTTGTCCGTGACCTGCGGGACTAGCCTGTGGCTTGAGAAAAGACGACTCAGGGGCATCTAAGCCGTCAAAATCACCCAGAGATCGTACCCATCCTGAGCCACACCAACCCTTAACATGGCTGGATTTTTTGTCCCCGTAGGTTTCCAACCGATGACTTAACATCATAGAGTGTCTTAACAACACACTTCGTCACCGACTGTCTTACACCTCGGGAACATTGTTCCATACTTTTAAAATATAGTGGAAAACATCATTTTTAACACATTGTTTACCTTTACTTCAATACATAGAAAAAATTGTAGTTAAATAACACTATTTTTGAATATTTAGAAAAAAAATATAATTCAATTTTTTTTTGATAAATTAAAAACTAAAAAAAACTAAGACAAATAAAAGAATTGAAATTGAAAAACAAAATAAAAAATAAAAAAAACAAATTCACATAATAAAAAAATTAAAGAAAAACTTAAAAAACTAAAGAGGAAAAAAATACCAAAAAATATATAAACTAAGATAAAACTAGATAAAAAGGGTAAAAAAACAAATTTATGACCCAAAAAATTTAGAAATGTTTAAAAAACACACAAAAAAAATAAAAAATCTATATTAAAAAAACCAAATTAAAACACCTAAACTACAAAATTTAATACATAATTTAAAAAAAATTTAAAAAAACATAAAATTACAAAATTAAATTTTTTATTGAAAACCTTAAAAATATGTAAAATTTGATAAAAAAGACAAACAAATTAAAACACACATATGCACCAACAATGGGAGGCCATGGGGGGCGATGCCGGACATCGCCCCCCATAGGACCCACGATGCCCAACTAGCTTGCTGGGCTAAGCCTTGGCCCCACAGGACCATGGCTTAGCATGTGGGGGTTAGGGTGATGCCCAACATCACCCCCCACGACACCCCAATAATATGTAGGTTTGTAATTTTAATTTTGTTTTTGGTTTTAATTTTAATTAAAATTCTATGTTATTTTAATTGTAAAATTGTATTTTATTTTATTTTTTAAATTTTTTTGTTTTAAGTTTAAAAACAATGAGGGATGGTCGAAAGAGATTAACTACAATATTGGAGTCAAACAAGATTGTCCCTTGTCCCCTACCCTTTTTGGCATATACATTGACAAGTTAGAAGATTGCTTGGAAAAAACAGGTTGTGTCGGCTCTACTCTCACTGGTATGGTCGTTAATCTTCTTCTTTATGCTGATGATATTGTTCTTATGGCAAGGAGTCCCCATGATATTGAAAACCAACTAAGAATCCTGAAATATTTTTGCTCCAATATGGGTATGACTGTTAATACTAATAAGACTAAGGTCATGATTATTAAATCCAATAAGATCACTTATGATTCCTTCGTATATGACAACAACAACTTGGAGGAAGTGAATTCATACAAATATCTTGGAATTGATATTCACCACAAGCTCAACTGGAATATAGCATTGAGAAAAAGATTATTGGGGGATGGAAAGCTTATTATGGGGTTGAAAACAATTCTAAAT
>ML791633.1:172325-186516 GCA_009831015.1 Picea engelmannii | reverse complement strand
GGATCTACAAAACGTGATATTTGTTGACGACCGCTCTTCCTCATATCATCTCCAACCCGAAAACGCCATTCCAATCAATTCGTGGGAAGGCGAGGACTTTGGGGACAAAACCATCTTCAAAATCCTGTCATTCTGCTTGGAAAATGCACACTCCACAACAGACGTGCGGGAACTCATTTCTAACCATCTGCGTTCTGGCAAATAAGATTGAGACCATCTATTATCATCGTTTCTGGGTTTGGTTTTGTTGAGAGAGAAGAGCCATTCTAAATCGAAAGCTATTAATCTGTAACACAGAAAAAGCCAAGTAAACATTTAATGTTATCGTCTTAGGGTTTAAAGAAATCTCGCTTTTTTGTTATCTATACAAACTTTTTACTGAGAGCAACATCATCGTAAACTAAATCCCATATGATAAAAAACAAAAAAACAAATTATACATAAATGAATTCTTCACTCGCAGATCAAAGTAATTATCATAAAAACGTGCCATCCGATATAGTATTCGGTTTGTAAAGAATACATTATAAAAGTTAATTTAATACAATTTTAAATAAATTGAAAAAAAAAAAATACATTTTAATATTAATATGTTTAATGTAAAATTTTATATATGTTTGAAAGTATATATTAAGCTAAATAAAATTAGTGTTACAATGCAAACTAAGATAAATGGTTCACACTATGTTTGTTAATGTAATTATATCTCTTCTTCATTTTAAAACACATGGATAGAAATGACCTATTTTCAATCTATTTTTATTATTGATATGATCAATATGTTTTTAATTAGATGGAAATGCAAAAGCTTATACCCCATTTTCTTTTGATTGAAAAGCAAAAACTCTCTCTTTAGTAATTAGTATATTTTACACATATTTTTGTATGTATGAAAAATACTTTTTTATAGTTAATAATAGCTTGAGAATTTCTATATTATGTCTCGCACCTTTTGTGAGCTTTTTGGGTTTTAGGGTTTATGTAACGGGTATGGGATGTCGGCCCATGGGTTTACCCATGTTTAGGCCTCTTTTGCAATGTATAAATAATAACTAAGCCATGTAAGAAGTAGTTTTGATCGGCTTTGTTCAAGAACCTGTGAAGGTTGCTAAGTGTGAGTAGTTATGAATGCTTTGTGAAAACTGTATGTGAGACTTGAAGAGCTAAGTGTAAGTGGTTGTAATTGGCTTTTGGCTTGACCTAATCTGGGGAAGGAGGATCTGGCGAGGTGTGCGTAGGGAGTTCGCTCTGTGTCTTTGTGCACAAGAGCAGAGGAATCTAAGAAGCTTGAAGATCAATAAAGAAGAAGAAGAGTTGGTGGACGTAGCCCCACACTGGGATGAACCACATATATCCTGTGTTGTTATGCTTTGTGCAATGTTGTTCATGATGTTTATGTATCTATTTGTTAGTGCATTGTTCTTGATATATGGTAGTTAGATGCATTGATGTTGAATGAATGCTAGATCTATCCTCATGTTGTGTAATAACTAACTGGAAGTGTTATATATTGATTACTATTGCGTTGATCTGTAATTAGGGTTAAACTGCGATGTGAATAAAGATCATAATCTAGTGCATATTGTTGGCTAAGTTCTCTTTTAAATGTGAGTAATCACAGATTTGTGTCCCAGCTAGCTTGTAGACACTTGAGTCTTGCAACCCCCTCTGCCGCTACCTTGGGTGAGACTTCATCTTCTTCACAGGTGTTGCCGAAAAAGCTAGTAGTTAGGGTTTTGTTGGTGCATTGTTGAAGTGTTGAATCCTGGGTCTGCCCCTGTGCCAACA
The DNA here is from genome assembly GCA_009831015.1 of Picea engelmannii. NCBI lineage: Eukaryota > Viridiplantae > Streptophyta > Pinopsida > Pinales > Pinaceae > Picea > Picea engelmannii. The sequence continues at coordinate 184,728 of ML791633.1, read as the reverse complement.
AATGGTTCTGTTGTCCAGACTTGAAACTGTGATTGTTGGGAACTGAAGAAAAGAGAAAGCATTGTGCATAGATCTGTTGTTGTAGTGTGCAGTATTCTACTTGACATGAGAAGCTTTGTGCTAAGAAAAATAAGTTCGATCTGAAGAAAAGAGGTAATATCTTAAATATTTGTGCTGTGATAAAGGTAAGATAAGTGGAAATTTTTTCTTCGAAAGTATGAATCTAGGTATGTTTGACAGGTTTTTTCCTAGTTTGAAAACTAGGGCAGAGCTAGAAGAAAGAAGATTTGATCCTAATAAATTTGATAAAAATGGTGAAAGATATGTTTTTTTTGTTTTACGAAAACAGATAGTGGTATTGATTATAAAAATGTGGACTTGCCACTGGTGCGATTACAAAATGGGCCATGTTTCACTGAGCGTCTACCTTCCTGGAGTAACCTCCTATTCCCAAACCCATTAAGCTAGAACCCTTAACTAGAGGTGCTATCATAAAATAAACGATTACAAATTTACTTACAGTGTTGGCTTCTATACAAAACGCCAAACTTGTTGAAGATGAGTTGGACTCGATTTCCTGCTGAGTGATTGGTTTAGTTTTTTGGGTCTTGCTTCCATTCATTGTTGAGCTGAGACATTTTTACCTCCAACTAACTGATTCTTTCCTCGAATTCTTCCTTGAGATTCTTGAGTTCTTTGTGTAGCTTGCCGAGCTCTTCAGTGAAACCAATTTTGGTGGTAGAGATGTCCACTTCCAGCTTCTCAAGACATTAGCCTGCTTCAGAGTCCATATTTTCAAGGAAGTCCAGCTGAAACTGCAACAATTGCTTTAGATTTTCCAGCACTGTGTCCATCACCTTAAGTATTTCTTCAGTGCTTGTCTTGTTGCCCAAGCTTGATGCCATTTCTTTCTATCTTCCCCCTCTTCTTGTTCCTTGTTGCTTCGTTGGAAAATTCTCAAGAGATCGCTGCGTAGGAATGGCTTGAGGCTGTGGAGTCGCCTCTGATTTATTCCCTCCTTTCCCATTCATGATTTCAACCCGATTTGCCAAATCCGTGAGGTATGGGTGAGTTGATTCTCTGTCGCCTCCTTTTCTGAAGTCCGCTGTCTCATGGTACTCTTCCTTGTCCCCTCTGCCCAATAGCTTTGCCCTGACATGACTTAATCTGATCGCTTTTCCCTTCTTTCCTTACTACTTCTTCAACGTGCTTTTTTTAGTGTGGAGGTCGGCTCTCATGGATCAAAGTATTTCCATGCTGGATAACGTTTCATTTACCTTCAAATTTCTCGGCGCCAAGAGGACGCCTTTATTAGCCTCATCATCCGCTCTTTCATTTAGCTCTCTTAACACATGGTATATCTTATAAGATCGAAAGTTCCCAAGAAGGAGGTTGATCTTATCTAAGAGGTTGTTGAGCTTCGCGTTTTGGGTTTTAGAATGGTGAATTATGGCTTTGATTACCATTCTGGAGTCGCCTATTATAACCAGGTCCTGGATCCTGTGACTGCTTGCTTGATGGAGCCCTTTCCAGAGTGTCAGGGCCTCTTCTTTGTTGTTGGTTTCGATTCCTAAATCCAGGGCGTAGTTTATTGTTATTGTTTCGGTGGGGCTTTCAATTATCCATCCTCCTCCTGCTAGGCCCGGGTTCCCTTTCGAGGCCCTGTCGAAGGACAGGATATGGACATTTCTATTTGTTTTTCATTTGTCAAAATCTTGTTTTCCTTTCCTGATTTCCCATTCCTCGTGAGTTGGGGTGCTAACATTTATCCCATTAGGACTTTGGATTTTAAACTGATCCAACCAAAGTTCCTCTGGTGCTTCTAGCATTTGGTTGTTTTTTGACTGGCATAAGTAAGGTGCACTTTCACCAAAGAGTGCGTGAATTTTGGTTACCACCAGGGTTGTGCTCCTTTTGCTGTCTCTAAAGATTTTGTTGTTTCTTTCTAGCCATAGATTCCACAAGATGAATTTTGGGAGGACCTTCCACAGAGCATAGGCTTGGCTTCGTTTATGAATCTTGAACGGATAATTGGAGTCCCATTGTTGGAGAAGACTTTTGGTGTCTGGAGGGAGGTTGGTGTCACTTTGTGTTCCTATTGCCAGCTTCCAGACTTCTTTGGAGTAGTCGCAGTTGAGAAGTAGGTGGTTTGTAGTTTCTTTTGCCTGTAGACAAAGAGGACACCTATAGGGGCCTTCCCATCCTCGTCTCCTGAGGGTTTCCCTTGTTTGGATGCTATTGTGGGCAAGGGTCCATATGAACATGTCAATTTTTGGGATGGACTTGGACTGCCAAATTGCTTTCCAGATGAACGGGTTGGGTGGGACATTGGGAACGTTTACGATGAGGCGATAGCCTTTTGCTGTGGTGTAGGGCTTGGAGTTGCCTCCCCAGCCTCTTTCATCGTTTCCTTTTTTTTTAATGGGGGCTTTCCCTTGAAGACAGAGCTTTAGGATGCTCCATTCCCTTTGTAAATCGGGGGGTCTGTTAAGCATTCCCCACCCTTGCCAAGTCTTGTACTTGTCATTCCCCCAGATTGAGATGTCAAAGAGAGAGTTTATGTTTTGACTTTCCATCCAGCCCTTGAGATGCAACATATCCTATATCATCCCTAGGGGGGGGTCTCCCATGATTGAATCTTGCCAAATTTTAACTTTCTTCCCATTTCTTGGCACCCAGTTCAGATGAGGGTTGAAGTGGGGCATGGCCTTTTTGCAGAGGGAAAAGATAGGGGAACCCTTTGATTACCTACAGGGATAATCTAAGCAACATTCCCTAGGTCCCCTAAAGTATTTTTTCCAAAGTGCCAATTTGCTCCAAGTTGGTTTCCCGGTGACAATCATCCAGAGAAACTTTTCCCTTAAGGCCAGGTTCTGAACTTGGGTTTTTTTGAAGTTGAGACCACCTTCCATGAGAGGTTTTGAGGTTTTTTCCCAATTTATCAGATGCATTTTCCTTCTTGTTTTTTTTCCTCCTTCCCACAGGAAACGGCTTTGCAGTGCCTCGATCTTTTGAATTGTGGTGGCAGGGGCTAGAAGCAACAAGCTCTAATAGATGGGTATGCTGGCTAGAACTACTTTAATCAAGATAGTTTTCCCTGTTATATTTAGCCAGTTCGCCCCCCAGGAGGTAATTTTATTTTTTAGATTGTCAATTAGGTGGTTCCAATGTGAGGCTCTTGGGGCAGATTTGAAAATAGGGATTCCCAGGTATTTGAAGGCCTCCCAGTTAGTATGTCCTTTCATCCCCAGAATTCTTGTAATTCCCAACATTTCATTTGGCATAATATTCCATCCATAAATTTTTCTTTTGGCTTGGCTTATTTCACTTCTTGAGACTGCAGCGTAAGCTTCCAACTCCTCCTTAAACTTCTTTACTATTATAGGGCTTGCACCTCCCAACAATAGAGTATCATCCACAAATTGTGCATGATTAATGTATTTCACCCCTTGCGCAATTCTTAACCCCTAAAGGTTGTTTTGATCTTGGGAGTTTCCCAGTTGATAGCTTAGAACTGAAGCTTGGATTGCGTAGAGGAGGGGCAAAAGGGGGTACCCTTTCCTTAAGCCCCTGGTGGATTGGAAAAACTTTGTTACTTTTCCATTCACCATGGGGGCTATCCATGGTGATCCAATACAAGCTTTAATCCATTTTACAAAGGTCGGAGCAAAACCAAACTTTCTCATTACTTCAAATAAAAAGTTGTGTCTAACTCTATCAAAGGCATTGGCGAGATCAAGTTTTATTATCATACCTTTGTCTTTTCTCCGAACGCTTGAGTGAAGGGCCTCTTGAACTAGGATGATGTTATCTGCAATATGCCTACCTTTGATGAAGCCTCCTTGGTTTTCTGGGATGATAAGAGGGAGGATTGTTTTGATTCTATTGGCTATAATTTTGGAGAGGATTTTATAGCTTGTGTTGCAGAGGGAGATTGGCCTGAAGAGTTTGAAGGTGACTGCTCCTTTTTCTTTCGGGATAAGCGCCAGAAAGGCCGAGTTGGTGCTCCCACCAAGTTTATTGCTCGTTTGCGATTTCCTGACCATCTTGTGAGATCAGATTTTATTATATCCCAACACTGTTGATAGAATCTGGTAGTGAAACCATCCGGGCCTGGGGCCTTGTCTGGGTTCATTTGGTCCAGAGCCTCCTTTATTTCCTTCTACGTTACTTCCTTGATGAGCCTGATGTTGATGTCCTCCTTAATGAGGTTTGGAATAATGGAGAGAGGCTACCGCTGAGGTTCTATGAATGTCCCTTGTGGTTCTGAGTAGAGTGCTTCAAAGGCTTCAAAGGTTGCTTTTTTTATGCCCTCTGGATCTGAGATTATGTTATTTTGAACCTGAATTTATGTCACTATTTTATAGTTCTTCCTTGCCTCTGCTTGCTTGTGGAAGTAACTTGTATTTTTATTGCCTTCTTTCAGCCAAAGGCTTCTAGATTTTTTCCTCCAATAGCTTTCTTCCTCTCTGCATGCTTTGTGCCATTGTCTTTGAAGGTGGTCCTCGTGTTGCAGGCCCTCTTGCGTGATCTCTTTGTTTTCCATTTCCAACTGATGGATCTCGAGTTGATTTTGGGCTTCTTTGCGAGAGGTGATTGGGTTTACTTGGCCCTTTGCCCAGGATTTTAGAGTTGTCTTTAGCCTTCTTAGTTTCTCTTCCCAAAGTTCATAAAAAGTTGATCCCTTAACAATATTGGTCCAAGTTTTGGAAACAAGAGGAAGAAAGTCTTTGTCTTGGATCCATGTCGGGATAAATCTAAAAGGGGTGGGTCCTTGGACTTGGTCGGTTTTGATTTCTAAGCGGATGGGCTTGTGATCTGAAACATTATGGGGAAGGATCTCTGAGGCGGCGCTGAGCCCCATTAACAAGAAGGTGCTTTGGACGAGGAATCTATCTAGCCTGGCAACAATATGCCCAGGACCTATCCTTTTATTAGTCCATGTGTAGAGGCCTATGGTAGGTTTAATGTCTACTAGATCCCAGGCTGAGATTAGATATTCCACCCATTCTCTAGCTGGGTCTCTCACGATGGTTCCCCCTCTTTTTTCTTCCTGATCCAGGGTTACATTGAGATCCCCTCCTAAAATGATATTGTCGAGTTCATTTTGCTGTAAAAAGTCTTTTAGGGTTTCCCAACAGTGTTTTTTTTCCTCTATATGTTGCGGTACATAGATATTGAAGAGGCTTACCAGATATCCCGAATATTTATGGAGGAGTTTGGTGTGAATCCAGTGCATGCATGTGTCTGAGCTGATTAGATCTATTTTGGTCGTGTTCCATAGAGTGAAGATCCCTCCTGAGGTGCCTCTAGCGTTTTCGGCTATTCCTTGGCTGTTTCTCCAAATGTTCATTGAAACTTTGAGGGAGTCCTGCTGACTCATCTTGGTCTCCTAGAGGAGTAGGATGTCTGATTTTGAAGCTTTGATAATATCCTTGAGTGATTCCTCTTTCATTTTGTTGCCAAAACCCCTACAATTCCAGGAGGTTAGATTCATCAATTACCTTGGGGGGAGGATTGGCCTCCTTGGGAGGCTTTGGATTGCTTTCTAGTGTGTCGAACATTGATCAGTTGCTTGATAGTTGGCTGTGAGCCTTTTAGGACGTCTTTGTAGGTTTCTTGGTCTCTTTCTACTTTTTTGGTTTTCCTACCCCTTCCTGTTTTCTTTGTGGTGGCCCAAGCTTCGCTTGCGCCTTCTGAGTCACTGCCTGACGACATCTCCCCTTCCTCTATGCCTTGAATTGCTTCCATCCTTTGAGGGAATTTGTTTTTCTCCTCTTCTTCTATAATCGTTTGATTTCCTCTGTCTTCATGGGCCTGGTTTCCTCTTCTTTCTTCCACTTGGGTGTCTTTACTTGGTTTTGTTGTCTCATCGTCAGTTTCCCGAGCCAAGATACTGAAGTTGTTCTCCTTCTCTTTACTTCCTGGGTTTTTGTATTGCGTTGGGGATGTCTTTTCATTTCATGGTTCTTTTGTTTTGGATTTCCCTTTCTAAGCATGTTCCCAACCTTCATCCCCTGCTTTCTCTATATTAAGGTTTTTTGGGTAGTTTCTTTGGAAATGGTCGTATTCATGACAACCTCTACATTTGAACAGAAGTTGTTTGTAATCAAGCTTTTGAAAATGTTGTCAATCCCCAACTTTTAGTTTTATCGCTTCCGGTAGGCCTACCTCCAGATCAACTTCCACACATATCCTTGCGCATGAGTACTGGTCTTTTGGGTCCGCTCTGTCGATGTAAAGTCCCAATCCATTTATGATTGCTTGAAGTGAGAAGGGATTCCAGCAGTGTATTGGCAGATTTGGGAGTCTAACCCAGACGAGGACGTCTTTGGGCACTTCTGAGGCCGGATCAAAGCTTGGGGTCTAGCGATTCAAATAGAGCCCTTGGGTGCCCATGAAGTACGATCCATTTCTAAAGATTAGATCTCTGTCCTCCTGGGAAATAAATTCGAAGATAAAATACCCTCTCCCAACCATGTAGCACGTTACACTATTTGTTATCAGTGGCCTCTAGTTTATTTGAATCCAGTTGTCTGTGGTTCTAGCTGAGGGACAGAGTCCCATGAATTGACCTACCAGGTCTCATTCTAAGAGGGAAATTGCAACCTTCATTGGGTGATCGGGGGGAAGTTCGATCTCTGAGATGACGTCTAGTCTCTTGACAAAGCTTGGGGGGTCTGAAGGTGAAATCTTATTATTGCAGGCTGCGACGAGCTTTCAAAAGGAGGTGGTCGGAGAGGGAGGGGGCGGCAGCTCCCCTCCTCCCTGAGCATCCATGGTGGCGGCTAAGAGAGAACCCTAGTCTCAGAACCTAGCACTCGACCCTCTACTCATGCATGGAGAGACAATATTTGATAGGTTCTATGTCTCCACAATGATAAGATGGGCACCCAAAAAAAATAAAAATAAATAAATAAATAAAATGGTGAAAGATATGTTATTCCTATGCATAGAAAGAATTTTTGGACTAACAAGTGGGTGTAGGAACCTAGAACAATTTTTTGCAGATTGCAGGTCTATCACTTTGATCCTAGTATGCAGTATAGAAAAGGTTGGGGATCATTTAAGAGAAAGAGAGGATTGACATTGTGTTATAAATAGAGAATATCGGGGCATATTGCTAAGGAATGCCCTAGTACAAGTCCTATTTGTCTTTGTTGTAAATCTATTGATCATGAGGTTTTGGATTTCCCTAGATTGATTGTTAAAGTTGAAAAGATGAACCTAAGACAAGAAAACTATGAAGAAGGTAAAAAAACTAAGGATGTGTTAGAAAACCTAAAAGAATGAGAGACTATGCTATTACAACTAAAAGAAACATTGAGTGATCATAGAGACATTAGTTTACTAGAAATCTTCAAAGAAAAGTAGTGCATAGAAACAAAAATAGGAGACTTTGACATAGACTGTGTTCTAGATGAGGAAACACAGATGAATATCATGCCAGAAAGAACTTGGGAAATTTTGGGAAAGACTACTATGATTCCTTCATTGGGAAGGATAGGATTGTTTAAAGGAAATATTAACCCTATGTGGAAGAGTTACTAATGTACCTATGATTGCCCATGGAACATCGACTGAAGAAGAATTAAAAGTCATTAAATTTGTTGAGAACAACACCCTTTTTTCACTTTTGTTAGGAAAGACTTGGATTGATAAAGATCAGATCCGGAGGAAAGCAGAGGAAGAAGCTACAGAACAGAAAAAACAGGAATTAAGGGACTTCATAGCCAAGAAAATAGAGAGACTAGTACAAGAACAGGAGGAAAAGTTGAAGCAACTGAGGGCCAGAGACTTAGTTGTCGAAGTTGAAAGAATGCAGGAAGGCTTACAAAACCTGTCCATGCAAGATAGAAGAACATCCACCCTAGAAATAGTAAGAGAAGAGGTAATACATTTGAACCCTTTGAAATACTCTTAGCAGTGTGAAGTTACTACGCTAAGAGAAGATAAAAACAAGAATGGAAAGAGGAACCCAGGGACTCAGATCAAAGGGAAGAAGAAAAGAAATCTCAACAAGAAGAAAGCAAAGTTAGAAAAACTGTAGGAAGTTCCAGAGGAGACTAGGTAGAAGGCAGGCTTGCAGAACTTGAACCTCGTCAAGATACTAGAACCGCACAGAATGGCACTTCACCATGGTGATGCTAAATGACCGTTGGAGGCGTCCCGATCGTTAGAAGAATGCTCCAGAACGACTAGAAATAAAATTATTTCCAAAAAGGATCGCCATTGGACCGTTGATACCACGCCATAATGGGTGGATTCGTATTGATTAAGGCATTTCGACCCATTGAAGGAATTGGTTACGATGTTTCTTATTTAATATACAGAATGTCGCACTGGGAGCAATTTTGCAAACCGAGATATTCGAGTTAGTAGAGAAGTGATTACCACGTTGTGTTGTCTAAGACCTCGCCACTGATTCGATTACCTTGAGTGTCCATTCACCTACCCAAGATATTTGAATATAAGCATGTTTGTCAAGCGACCTTAGCATAGTAGAGAAATCCGTAGAATAAATATTGATCGATCTTATGGATAAGAAGGTCATGTCTGTAGGAATACAGGCCTTGTTGACGGGAGGATTGCAAGCATCCCCCTCAACTTCACATCGATCTGTTCCATCCTGAACTGCGACAAAGAAAAGAAGAAAGCACTGCGACGATCTGGTGAATGCGAAGCAGATCCTGTTGGTATTGCCCAACTACATCCTGCACTGGATGGAGTGGTTAGTCGTGACAGCCTCTCACATAAATTTGAGTACACGCTGACCACTACGTACCTCTCGAAGGGGATATTCGTAGTCGGATCGCAGTTGGGACTGATCCCAGACCTCAAGTTCAATGACTTCAACCTCGATGACAGAAATAATTATGTGATGCTTGCACCACAGATACCTGACGAAGCGACTTAGAAGAAGCCCAAGATAGTTCCCCATCCATGGATTAAATATATTGCGCAGTCGACGATCTTAAACTTCATGAAGATCCCCCACTTCGGTAAAGATCAGGAGGTTCACGCGTGCTACCATGGAGGTTATCTATGGTTAGATAGGTGCATGACTATGGATCCAACGTTGATCCACCTGATCACTGGGTTGAGCATGGATGGACTAGAACCTCACTAGTTCTACCCAGGGAAGGCTGCAGATCGCTCCCTAGCGCAGCGAATCAAGGATACCTATGGTGATGTGGATAAGGGGAAGAGAGGGTACAAGGTAGCCTCTATAAAGAATGGCATAGTGTGCCTATATTGTCAGATGATAGTGGGCAATCTCATCAGAAAGAACCATCCTACGCAAGTCACAAGGTTCATAGTCAACCTCGCAGGGAACTGTGTCGAAGGGATGCAAATAAACTAGACAAGCTACCTCGTCAACGAGTTAGAGAAGGAATGTCGTGAAGCGCAGGACCAAGGATATGAGTTTAATTTTACTTGGTTATTGATATTAATAGCATTTGTTGCTTGGGAGATGCCGGAGGGAGTGACATTCCCTGAAGTCAAGTCGTCAGAGCCACTGTCCGTGAGGTTCACCACCTTGTAGTATACGAGTGATATGGAGAAGAAATGACAATCAAATGTAGTGTTTCACACCTACTATCTATAGCTCACGCACGTTATTAAATCATTCCCATGAATGACCCCGAACACCCTCCATATGTACAGGCCACTAGCGAAGTTCTGCACAGACCACCACTTCATCTACATCACTGTGCATAGTTGTACTATAAGTTTATCGAGGAAGACCTCGAAGAGATCACTAAGGAATGGCCAGATCAATTCCTTGTACCGGTTGGATATGCAGAACTGTCTGACCCCAACCTCATCGAAAGCCCTATGGTTACCCGGACTGAGCAGCACAAAGAAAAAGAAGAAAAAGGAAGAAGTGCAGGACATAGATAGTGCATCAAAGGAAACTGCGCCTGACTCACTTGGAGGAGGAGGAGGCGACGAAGTAAACCAAGAGGAGGAAGGGGAAGAAGACAAGAAAGAAAATGGTGAAGTGACACCACCAAAGGATTCCCTTATAGAGGCCGAGACATCAAAGAAAAGGAAGGTTTCTTCGCAGAAACCCTCAGCGTCGAAGAAGTCTCGAGCCAATAAGCCTCAATCATAGAATCTGCTCACCACAGATGATATTGATCTCATCATCGCATCTATAGAACATGCTTCATAGGACATATTGAAGCAACACAAAGCAAAGAAGGAGACAATGTATGACATAATCGAGCTGGAGCTAAAAGGCATACAACAAGATATCCATTCGAGTCATGTAGTGTCTACTGCACCATCCTCAATAGAAAATATAGAATTGGGGGATAAGCCCACCCAGTTGCAAATATTAGCATATGCAACAGAGTCTCGCCTTCGTCGAGCCCAAGAAGAAAAGGAGCATGCCACAAAGGCCTTGAAGAAAGAAAAGGAGGAGGTCCTAGAGTAACTTCGGGTTGTGCGGCAAGAGAAATATGACATTAGAGAAAAGTTCGAGGAGGATAGAAATAAAATTCAGAGACAGAAAGACCAGCTACTTGTGGAGCATACTATGGTCAAGGAAGTCTTCACTAGAGCACTTTGCATAGTGTTAGGTGTGGCACATATGGAAGAAGAGACAACCGAGAGCCAAGTGGGGAAGCTCGTTGAGGCCATTCAACAGCTTCAAGCAAGAGTAGTAGAGTTAGAGCTTGAAGCAGTGCTGAGCACTCCACAAGAAGTGAGAGATTAGAGGGAAGAAACTTCTAGGAGAGTAGTAAAAAAAATCAGGGTGTTGGTCTCAGAATGTAAGGAACTAAGTGCTCGAAGTGCACATATCTATGAGCACCTTGCAGAAGACCCAAAGATGAGGGCATTGGAGGCACAACTCGAGGAGGTGAAGAAAAAGGAGTCAGTTGTGAAAGCACACTTGAAGCAACTTACTGTGGTGGAAAATATGAAGAGGTCATAGGAGCAATGCATAGTTTAGCAACAGGTCATTGCCATCCAGAGCAGAGTGATGGAGGTGACACAGCGACTCCAGCTAGTGCAGGACGAAGCCTGCACACTTTTTCAAGAGATCGAAGGACAAGTCTCACAGTTGGAACAGGTGGTCAGAACAGTGGAACAACACTTGGAACGACCTATCACCGAGCAATTCATTTAGGAGATCGTCGAATAGGAGCCTCTGGCGAAGCAGCAACTTAAGGCATCTCGAGATAAGATCGATGCCTTTAAAGAAGTATTACCCAGATCATAGTGACTCAGGACAAATCACATGTGAGTGTTGGGGGCTTGTTGGCCCTTGACCAAGTTTGGAGGAAGCGTTGGTTGTGTTTGACCATTTTTGGGACTTTGCAGGCTGGTCGAAGACGGAGCGCCCAGGCGAAGCGGAGATCACAGGATATCTCCCCTTTTATGGGATTTTTGGGTTTTAGGGTTTATGTAACGGGTATGTGATGTCGGCCAATGGGTTTACCCATGTTTAGGCCTCTTTTGTAATGTATAAATATGTAGCTAAGCGATGTAAGAAGTAGTTTGGATTGGCTTTGTGCAAGAACCTGTGAAGGTTGCTAAGTGCGAATAGTTGTGAATTCTTTGTGCATACTATATGTGAGATTTGCAAAGCTAAGTGAAAGTGGTTGTAGTTGGCTTGTGACTTGACCTAATCAGGGGAAGGAGGATCTCATGAGGTGTGTGCATATCTCCTGTCCCTCTTGGATTTGGCTCTGTGGCTTTGTGCATAGGAGCAGAAGAATGTAAGAAGCTTGAAAATCAATAAAGAAGAATAAGAGTTGGTGGATGTAGCCCCACACTAGGGTGAACCACGTATATCATGTGTTGTTATTATTTGTGAAATGTTGTTCATGATGTTTATATATCTATTTTCTTAGTGAATTGTTTTTTATATATGATAGGTAGATCCATCGATGTTGAATGAATGCTAGATATGTTCTGATGTTGTGTGCTAAGTAACTGGAAGTGTTAGATATTGATTACTACTGCGCTAATATGTAATTAGGGTTAAACTACAATGTGAATAAAGATCATAATCTAATGCATATTGTTGGCTAAGTGCTATGTTAAAAGTGTGTAATCACAAATCTGTGTCCCAGCTAGGTTGTAGACACTTGAGTCCTACAACCCCCCTGCCTCTACCTCGGGTGAGACTTCATATTCTTCGCAAGTGTTGCTGAAAGGGCCGGTAGTTATGGTTTTTTTGGTGCGTTTTTGAAGCGTTGAACCCTCGGTCTTCCCCTGTGCCAAAAATTTGTGAAATTGAGTACTATTTTAAATCTTTTTAATGTATTTTTATATAAAAATAAATAAATTAATTAAAAAAATTATAAGGATTAATTTTCAATTTCAATTAAAAAGTTCCAATATATATAAATGTTATGTATTTTGTTAGCTTTTATTGTATTGAAAT
>ML791633.1:92984-172214 GCA_009831015.1 Picea engelmannii | reverse complement strand
CATACCAAGATAAAAAATAATGATAATTAATAATGCTTTGTTGACAACAAATGAATAATTATTTGTTGTATCTGGAGATTGTAATAAAAAAGGCACAAAATGGGGCCATACAAATTTTCTATGGTTGACCACATAGGCCATGGCTTACTATGGTGAATAAGGTTGATGATGGTTAACTATGGTTGGAAAATTTTGAAAAAAAAATTCCACCTTTCATTATAGTTAACTGAGAAATTTTAGTTAACCATAGTTGATCGTGAGTGATCATAGTTTACTATAATTAATCATAGTTGACCATGTTGAGTATGGTTTACCATATTGACTATGGTTGAATATAGTAGACTATGCTTGAGCATGTTGACTATGATTGACTTTGGTTCATTATTGAAAAGTATAGTTGAGTTTAATATGGTTAATTCATACTAAGAATATTTGACCAAGTTGATTTTTGTTGACTATAGTTTATGATGGTTGACTTTGTTGACTATTGTTAACTTTTACCTAGTTTAGTATAGTTGATCATGTGTAATTGGTATACCATGGTTAACAATGGTTGACCCCATTTACTTTGGATGGTCTTGTTTGGTGATGGCTAACTATGTTAGATATGATTAAACATGGTTGATGATCATAAACTATAGTGAACTATGGTTGACTATGATTTTTTATGGTTGGATATTCTGATAGATAGATAACGAGAACATATGGGAACCATTTTGTGAGAGCCTACACTAAATTTCATAGCATTTGTTATGCCAAAGGTGATAAGTAAGTAAGGTTTGATTTTTTTTTTCCTAGATTTATATTGAATTTTCGGGATCTATGTATATGAATACCATAACACACTAACTCACCCACTAAGCAATGTCTCATACAATGAGGCTAAAATAAATAAGGATGATGAGGTTGGTATATATTTATTGAAGGATTTGTCTTGTTGATCACATCAATAAAGATATATGTCTCACAATTCCTCTTTGTTATTGAACTACACCATACTTTATCCCAACCATACATAGCTAGCCATCAACCTTCGTTGGAGGTAGGATTAGATGAAATAATTGTTGAAGGAAAATCTCCCTGCGGACAGGTATATCTCCTCAAAGAGATAGACTCTTAACTCTAAGACAGAAAGTGCTTATCATGGTCATTGACTTCCTTTTAGATCTAGGTAGACTAGTGTGTGAGGAAGAAGGAGAAAAGAAGTACCTTTTACCTATGTTTGTCCCTGCATGCTCCGAATTGAGCTCCAATCTTTTGCTCCTGGATAAGCTCTGTAGAAAAAAAAAAGTAAGACCACTTCCTACTCTATCAAAATTAGTCCGAAATAGGTCTATCTACTAAATAGACAAATTCATGTGAGATTGAACACGAATTAGAAAGAAACAGGCCAAGCAAATTATATTAATGAGGAAAAAACGTTGCTTACAGTTTCGTCAAGTCCTCCTTGTCTACCCCTTGCTCAAAAGATCCACGATATGAATGATGATGGCTTCACTGATTTCTCCCTATGAGATCATAGGTCTCTTGCTTCCAAAATATCTCTGTTCCAACACCACTTATAAGATCATAGGTTTGGTGTGATTCTCCCTTTTCAGTCTCCTTTCACCATTAGAAAGCTTGCTTATATAGCCTTGGAGAGGCTATAACCACTTGAGATATCCTTAGGGAAGTTGAGAATTTTCCTCCTTCAATTAGGGATTTTCCCTAAGATCATGGCTTGATTGAGGATTCGAATTCAACTACCTTCCAAGAATGAAAGGATCCTTCCCCCATTCATCTCAACAACTTAACTATTGCCCATAATAGGTAGTGCTCCCTCAAAAGGGCCATCAGAGCGCTATAGCGCTTCCTAGTAGGATTTAGGGGAGTGCCATCACTCCTGAGGGTAGGAGCACTCCTGCAAAAGGGATAAGGAGTGTTATAACACTCCCTGATGGCTTATGGGGCAGCACTAGCACTCCTGAGATGGTTATAAGGGAGCACTCCCCTCCAAAAACTTAGTTTTTTGGGTGCTTTCAGATGGCAAAAGGTTCATAAGCCTGTTGACTCATTTCTCTTCTTCCAAATCAGATGTTTGAGGTGTTCCAAGTGTCCTTCTCATGTCGTTATAGGCACGACATAGGCATCATGGCAGTATGCCTTCTTTGACACTTGCGACACTTATGAGCAAAATACGACACTTGCGAAACTTATAATGACGACACTTGCGACATTATCAAAGTGAGTAATTTCGATGTGCAACAGATTGCCCCCCAAAGTATGAAGTTAGAAGATAGGAAATGATAACTGAAATGCTTTGTAGACTTTCAAGCAAGGGTATAGACGCAAGGAACCTGACAGAAGATGCACACAAACATCCAACAAATATTATGACATGTTTCAAACCCAAGGCAGGCATACCTATGCTTGGGTGATCAAGACTTGCAAGATATGGCCTCCATAAAATACACTGTAGATCCATAATTGTATTGATAAAAAGGTATAGCCACTGAAAATACACTGTGGATCTATACTCTTATGACATGAACTGGTCGTAGCCATGAAGAATACACAGTGGATCTACGAGATAACAAGACATAACCATGACCAATACAAAGTGGATCTATGTAATAGTATATGTGTCATTGTTCAAGAGAAACTCCATCGCAACCTGGGCAAAGTACATATCAAAGTGATCACTCAACCCAGGGTCTTCTTACCGATCCCGATGTAGTACAAATCTAACCATGTGAATAGATGTCCTGATGTCGAACATGGCAGAAACCACTTGATTACCGGTCAATGATGTAAATTGTTAACAAGTACGAGGTAGAACACCATTAATGTCAATGATTCCCAAGGTACCCTAGTACATTCCAACAAATGTGAATGGATGAGCTAAAGTCAAACATCCGTGGAATCATCCAATCAGAGGTCAATGATGTAAACCCGTTGTCGGACGTGAGGAGGCCTGCCATTGAGGCATGCAAGTCCCAAAGTACTAACTGGTTTCTATGTCTAATTCCTGGATAATGTGTTGAAGTCGATAGGAATAGGATTGTCGAAGGAGGGACTTGATGTATCCCCCATCAATGACACGAAATGGACATAAAGATGTAATTGGTAGATCAAATGAACATGAACTGACATGGGTATTGAGACAAGATATTTGTGATGGCTAACTCTCAAGGCGGATACTTCCCTTGAACACTGAGGGACAATAGCAGAAACATGACATGGACCAAAACTTGATGATGCAGTGGATGTTGTGACTTATGTCAGGTGACCCAAAGGAGTGAAAGAAACTCAAAGGATTGGCTCAGTGCAGAGGTTTAGTGGATTATAATGCGTGCAAAAGACAAAGTGTCATGTTCAAGGGCGACTCTAAGATTTATTTGGTAGTGTTCTCAAAAACTACTTGGCTTTCTTCTTTCAAATTTTCCCCCATCCAGATAGACGAGTACCTCTTTTTAATTTAAAGAGCTCGAGGAGGATAACACATGCTCGATAAAACTCACCTTCGGTAAGCTCCTCTTCCTTTGTTTAACGAACTGGAAGAAGTAAGGGTTCGATCCCATATGGGCCTGCCGATGTTTTGTTTAGCGAGTCCAAAGACAAAAAACTGAAAGGTTTTTCATGATTATAGAGTCTGGAAAAACACTTAAAAGAGAACTCTCTAAGTTCCTTTTTCGTAAAGTAGTCAGACGACACCGAAAAAGAGATAAACTATCGCTCAACAGATGTTTTCTTCAAATACTTTAACGAGCGTGAAGAGAACAAGGTGCTCGGTAATCTTTTCATGTTTAGAGAGTCTGAAAAGAACTTAACGATGAATTCAATGTTGTCCTTTTTCATAATGTTAGTCTCACGAGGCCTAAAAAGAGATAAATTATCACTCGAAAGACACCCTTTCAGACTGTTTAACGAGTGGGAAAGGAAGCAAGATCACTCAACAATATTTTCATGTTTAGAGAGTTTGAAAAGAGCTTAAAGGAGACTCCAGGGGATTCCTTTTTCGTGTTTCCATAAAAGTTCGAATAAGAGATAAAAGTCTACCCGGATGCATTCTCATGTATTTATGAGCACGAGAAAGAACAAAGGCTAAGCTCGGTATGCCCCCAACTTAAAATCTAGTGGATTAACTCTAGAAAGATCATCAGAGGCTGGAGACATGCCCTCCAAGCTTCGATTCATTCACCGAAGGATAAGGGTGGATGAAAAGAAGGTTCAAGAGAGGTGGTTGTTTCATTTTTTAACGAGCTTGACACAGGAAAAGAACTATGCTTAGGACCTTTGTTTCATTTTTTAACGAGCTTGCCATAGAGAAGAGAAACTATGCTCATAGTTTCTTCTTGATCATGGCTTCCGAGAGGATAATTCTCTGGAAGGGTACCATGTCAAGGGACAAAAATTGATCATGGCTTCCAAGAGATCTTCACCGGATGGAAGAGAATCACTCTGGAAGGAACACGTGTTGAGGGTCATGACAGGGGTAAGGAGATCAGGCTCCAATAACCCTACTGAAGAGATCACCATGTCAACCACCGGATCCAAAGCATCAGAAGTTGAAATCATGGGAGACAACGCCACATAATTGACATACGGCAAGGGTGATACTGTCTTCATATAAGAACCACTTAGGGAGGTAACCCGATCAGGGACGATGAATGAAAGTTGATCAATAGTCACAATTCTTCCATTGTGAGGGAAAGATATCACACGAAAAAGAGTGGATACAATAGCTTTCATAGCATATACATAATCCCACCCAAGGAGTAAACATAAATCCAAGGGGTCTCAGACTACCATGACATCGATAAAGACAATTTTCCCTCCCAAAGTTACAGGAAACTGTGGAAGTATCCCTAAAGGTTGACTAGTTCTTCTGTTAAAAGATAACAGATTCTGTGTAACCGGTGCAAGCTGTGGACAACCCAAAGCGTACCAAGCAACAGAAGACAAAATACTAATGGACGCACATTCATCTATCAGTGTTTGAGGAACGTCCCGACCAAGAACCTGTACTGTAATCTGGAAAGGAATGTGAGAGGGAAGACGAGATCCAGTTAGCGCACCCCAATCAAAAAGGATGGCTTCATTACTTGGAGGGGGTTTCATAGGAGAAGGAGGAATGCCCCCCGGCATGGTAGAGTCTATATTAACAAGAAAAACATGGGCAATATCGGGTGTACTCTCTAGAAGGGGAGTAGGATCGACCAATGATTGGATCGGATCAACCAATGGTGGACTTGGATAGACCACTTTGGCACTCTTTAGAGGAAGAGTGGGACTGACCGAGGAAGGGATTGGATCAGTCACTTTGACATTCCTTAATGGAGGAATGGGATCTAACAATGGCGAAACTGGATCGACCACTTTGGCACTCTTCAAAGGAAGAGTGGGACTGACCGATGGAAGAACCGAATCAACCACTTGAGTTTCATTCCCCAAGGGAATAATGGGGTCGACGGGTGGAAACAGATCGATCGCTTTGGTGTCACTCTCTAACAGGAGAGCAGGATCGATCGAGGATGAAAACAGATCGACCACTTTGGTGTCATGCTTTTGATGAAGAGTGGGGTTGATTAATGACGGAACTGGATCAACTACTTGGGTTCGTGGTTCAATCGAGGAGGAAACTAGATTGACCACCTGATCAACCAGACTGACCGGGGATAGAATCGAATTGACCAGTCCATCAACCAATGATGGGTTGGAGGAAAGCTTACGATAACCTTTTGGAAGTTGAAGTTTTTCCAAAAGAGAATAAGCCTCGTCCATGTGAGGACAAAGGTGAGAGTAATTATCACCTTTACATAACATGCAAGGGAACTTGATAGTTTTCTTCTTCTTACCAACCTTAATGTCACTAGTTGGCGGGGTATCATCAACATGTCTAGCAGAAGCTGACGACGTGGAAGACCACATTTCTAAGACCTGGGTAAGATCGGGGAAATCCCTCAGAAAGTGGTCACCCTTACAAAGGCTGCAAGGGAATTTGGGTTTTGGATTCTTCATTTTAATCTTGTTGACCTAATCAACACTCCCAGTACTATTAATAGTAATTGGTTTCTTAGAGCCAACATCTAATGTTGTTGGGGCCTTTGTCTTTTTCGGGTTCTTCTTCTTCTTCTCTTTTTGTTTCTTCTTCTTCTGATCAACCTGGATACTTGCTTTAGAGCTTTCACTAGGCGAAGAAGGAGAAATGGAAGAAGACTTGATGGACAAAGAAGGTGAAAAGTCGACATGAGGTTTATATGTGGGTGGTGTATTAACATCCAAAGTATTAGGTGCAACTGAAACATTGGGAGGATTCAGGATCACCGGAGTGGGGAACAACCAAACTGGTAATCCAATAGTGAGTCCTAGAAGACTGAGTGTGGCAACATATGGAGGACCAAAGTTTCCAAACGAAGGAAAGGTATAAGGTTCCCCAGGAGAAGGGGTTCTTCCATTGGTACTCCCATGATTCGATGCCATTAACACTGACTCGACGTAAGGTCTACTAAGTAAAACAAAAGACACACGCTAAGAATCTGAGAAGCAAACAATCAAACAAACCTTCCTATGATGAAACCACTAGTTGGTGATGAAATCCAACGTCGCGAGATCAAAATAGGAAGGGGCGGGGATAGAGCAGGTGGATCAGTTACGTTGGCGACCTGCTTAACAGACTTACACCTTGGTGCAAGCTTCCACGTAGTAATTGTGGATTTACCCTCCAGGGAGCCCAAGTGAGTTTGACCAGCATTTGTTCCAGGTACATTGAGACTTCCCTTCACCTTGTGTGAGACCCTAAAGATTGTGGCTACTAAGGTCACCAACTCGTAGTCAGCCCCTGGGAGGGTACAGTCGACAGTCCAGTCGAAACGTATGGGCAGGATAACAAGTCTGAAATCAACCCGAAAGGATCCCACACATAATCGTGGGTATACCTTCCAGTGACCCACAATATACGATCCGACCACTACAAACAGTTGAACCATGGAGGGATAATCTCCGTAACTCACCTGAATGCGACCTCGTGCATAACCCCTGTGTGAGAGGGGGATCCCAACAAGACAATATGACAATTGGATTTGAATATCCCTACCACAAGATACTAAGTTTATTTGATAGCCTTGGAAAGTTATCCTTTCAACCTATTCCAAATCCCTACACCTTAAACTAATGTACGTTTGCTAACAAAGATGTAAAAAGTTTGATAAATTTTAGTTAAGCATTGATTTTAATGGCTGTTGTTTACTCAAAGGGTGTACGAAAGTGAAACTTATGGAATGATGACTCAATTCCCAAAAATATGCATGAAATGTGATAAGCAATCATTTCTTTTCGATGAATACCTATTTAAGGGAAAGAGGAAGAGTCGTTTTCACTATCAAACACTTGATAAGGAATGTCCTCAATCAATTTTGTTCTCAATCAAATCCAATATGATGCTACAACATTTCAGAAATGCAAACTAATATGCAAACTAATCATTAAGATGTACTTTTGTCGTTTTCATGTGAGTGATGATCAATTCAATGAAAAACTTGTCCTGCCAACTACCCTTTGAGATCAAGGAGATTAAGACAAGAATATGCAGATTTCACACAAAAAACACACCCTTTCTTTGTGATCAAACAAGAGAAAGAAAATAAAAAATGCAAAAGGAAGGAGAAATAAATTGGATCATATGACCTCAAAGAACCAAATGAGAAGAGTCACAGAATTCTAATGTCCTTCACTAGAGTTCTTGCTCAGTCGGATAGGAGAGAAGAAAGTAGCAGATCAATTTCAAGCTCTCAACAACAAAACCTCAAAAAGAATGAAGAAGGTCATAAAATATGAACAACAAGGTGTTTACTTCTCAGGAGGAAACATGTAAAAGGTCAAAGGAATAATCATTGAATCATACAGCAGCTCAACAAGTGAAGAAACAGGGTCTGGACCTCTAAAAAATGGAATTTTAAAATAGATTTTGTGAAAAAAATGTTGGCGCTCTGGTGTAAGGGACACCAGGGCATTATAACACTTTGTCCAACACTTCCAAGGAGTGTTGGTACTCTTCTAACATGGGAAGGGGGGCGCCAGGCTCAAAAAACTCATAAAAATGTCCAAAAACTCAAAATTTTGATCAAATTTTGACAGGCAAGCTGAGTGTGATGGGGTAAAGAGTCAATCAGCAAGTGTAATCAGATAAATGGAGTGAAAAATATCTGAAAACAATCAGAGTGTAAGGCAAGGTCTATGAGGAAAAAAAAATGAAGAAAGTTATGATTCTTCCCCAGTGGAGTCACGAATTTCTGTTGAAGGAAAATCTCCCTGCGGACAGGTAGATCTCCTCAAAGAGATAGACTCTTAACTCTAAGACAGAAAGTGCTTATCATGGTCACTAACTTCCTTTTAGATCTAGGTGGACTAGTGTGTAATGAGGAAGGAGAAAAGAAGTACCTTTTACCGATGTTTGTCCCTGCACGCTCCGAATTGAGCTCCATTCTTTCACTCCTCGATAATCCTTGTAGAAAAACAAAGTACGACCACTTCCTACTCTATCAAGATTAGTCTGAAATAGGTCTATCTACTAAAGAGACAAATTCATGTGAGATTGAACATGAATTAGAAATAAACAGGCCAAGCAAATTATATTAATGAGGACAAAACGTTGCTTACAGCCATAGATGAATTGCAGCAGTTTCGTCAAGTCCTCCTTGCCTACCCCTTGCTCAAAAGATCCACGATCTGAATGATGATGGCTTCACTGATGGCTCCCTATGAGATCATAGGTCTCTTGCTTCCAAAATATCTCTGTTCCAACACCACTTATAAGATCATAGGTTTGGTGTGATTCTCCCTTTTCAGTCTCCTTTCACCATTAGAAAGCTTGCTTATATAGCCTTGGAGAGGCTATAACCACTTGAGATATCCTTGGGGAAGTTGAGAATTTTCCTCCTTCAGTTAGGGATTTTCCCTAAGATCATGGCTTGATTGAGGATTCGAATTCAACTGCCTTCCAAGAATGAAAGGATCCTTCCCCCATTCATCTCAACAACTTAACTGCTGCCCAAAATAGGTAGCACTCCCTCAAAAGGGCCATCAAAGCACTATAGCGCCTCCTAGTAGGATTTAGGGGAGTTCCAGCACTCCTGAGGGTAGGAGCATTCCTGCAAAAGGGATAAGGAGTGTTATAACGCTCCTTGATGGCTTATGGGGGGGCGCCAACACTCCTGAGATGGTTATAAGGGAGCGCTCCCCTCCAAAAACTTAGTTTTTTGGGTGCTTTCAGATGGCAAAAGGTTCATAATCATGTTGACTCATTTCTCTTCTTCCAAATTAGATGTTTGAGGTGTTACAAGTGTCCTTCTCATGTCGTTATAGGCACGACATAGCATCATGGCAGTATGCCTTCTTTGACACTTGTGACACTTATGAGCAAAATGCAACACTTGCGACACTTATAATGATGACACTTGCGACACTATCAAAGTGAGTAATTTCGATGTGTAACAATAATCACACTTGGACAAACCCCAAAAAAGTGGAAATTTAATACCTTGAACTTATGCAAGGTAAGGTTTGACCTCATGACGATACCATAGGTTGAGGTTAAATTGAACTAACTAACTTACTTTATTCCTACTTTTGTTTCAATGAGTTCTATGTGTGGTGTTAGAATTCTGTAAACTTCTTGTTTCAAGAAGAAAATCACAAAGGTAACCACAAAAACACTTTAGAACTAAAACTATCCCTTTCAATTTAGATAGAGATCTATCTTGTCACTTAGTTTTTGAAAGACAATTTTTTTCTTAAAGATCAATGGCTAGGTATTCAATAAAAAAATATATTTATAAAGTTGTTGGCAGGAAGAAGGAGGAATCCATTGGGAAATAGACTCAACTTTGAGAAAATGGTACTATCAGTGACTGGTTTGTAGAACTATCAAATAAGAAGAAGATAGATACTTGATAATATTTCAGTTAAAATATTACTTTTATTTAAAGAAAGAAATATAAAAAAAGTAATTATAATCAGAGAACCAACTTGGATGAATTTTGGTTAAGTTAAGAAGAAATTACATTACTTAATTGTTCAATCTAGAGCCTCATTATCAGTTTAATTCCACACCATAAGTTTCCAATTTAAGTATATGAATGTTACAGATGAAATGAAAAGAGAAAAATCGAAATACATATATAAGAAAGAAACACACACTTCAGATCACCATCACATGAATCTATGTTATGAATAACATTGTACTTATGGACTAATATTCCATTAAACTCTAGAAAGATTACAAAATGATCAAGAGAAATGTCCTCTATGCTTCTTCCAACAACATGTACGTTCAAAACGATCCAATATAAAGGAAAAAAACATCCCTAAGCTAAGGAAGTCGATCTTTAACCACGTTCCATTTTTTGATCTAGTTACATTAAAATAGGAACATACTCAAAACTGCCTACTAAAAATAGAAGTTTGTTTTGACCATATTAAATACATAAAAAAAATTCAAAAAATGAATAATATTCATCATCCTTTCAAACATTAGTACTGATTTGATTCACTTAGTATAGATGGATATGATCTGAGGTTGATTCGAATGCTGACATGGCTCCCTGACATGTTTGCATAACATGTTCTTGCAGCTTGCTGTGTAACTATGAGCTACAACACTTGGGAAGAGAGTTTACACAATAGGTGTTTTATTGAGTTATCTTCACGCAGTTGGTTGCTAGAAGGTATATGGATGTTGGAACTAACCATTCTATCATTCCAAATTAAATTCTAAATTTTATAAACATAAACCTCCATTCCAAACATTACCCTTTACTCCAAACTTAAAAAGCTCAAAACATTTCGAGAGCCATAAAACTTTAATCTTTACATCTGCAAATAGCATACATAATATATATTTTTGATGAAGCTACGTTTTTTTTTTCAAACCATCCTGAGCATCCAAACTTCATTTATCATAGTGAGAAACCCATTTTTGCATCAAGTGTGTCCTTACATCACTTGCGTAGAGTGATATCGCTAAGCAATTTTTGTGCATTGTTCTTTTCGAGACAAAAATTATCTCAAAATGTTTTAGTCATTTACTGATAAAAAAGACAAAAATGGAAAATGTGACTCATGGATTCTATACTTCAGCCACCTCTACAAGTAGGTCCAAGTTTTTCCCTCGCTTCATTATCAACTTATGTTTGTTTCATCCTTAGTTTCGAAGCCCTATTTTCTTTCCTGAATGAAAAATTTTATCTATTCAGATTCCTCACTTGCTTGTGAAAAGGTACATTTCTTCTTAACATTTCATGGGCATTGGATATGGTTGGTACACACTCATGAAGGTGTTTATCAAAAAATTTCTTTAATGTTTTGTTCTCTTCCCTGAGTTGAATGATCAAATCCTATGCTTCTCTTAATTGTTTGTTAATCCTTTTGACATTTCTTTCACCTTCTATAGGAGAGGTATGGATCTTTTTAGTTTCTATGGATTGATCCTATGCATCTGTTTCTTCTACAATTTTTTTTTTTCTATATGAAAATCTTGTCAAAGGAATTATCGGCTTGGGAAGCTCCATTATTTTAGGACTCTTCTCAGCTACTCTCTCTTTACCTTTTCCCTTAGAACTTTTTGGAACTATTGATGTTGATTATTTCTTTGACACTAAAACATATTTTTGTGATGAAATTTTATAAACCCTTTCAACAAGCTTCTTCTTCGTCTCCTTGTTTTCATAATGGAATTGTGCTATGGCATGATGAGCTTTCTTGATTTTTCTTGCAATTATCTAATTATTTCATCCTTTTCACCTCACTGAAACTGATCTTTACCAATACCTTGAGCTATATGTTCAAAAAATTCTATTTGCATGGTAGGTAATCTTTTTTCTTTTTATATTGTGATTGCATTGCTAAGTTTTGGTGTTCAACAACCTCATCAACAAAGTGTAATTTTCTAGCTTTCTTTTTATCTTGTTGGCTTGGTGAATAATATTCAATTTCTTTTCCTTTCCCATGGTCCTCTTCTACAAACCTTTTATCCATCCTATTATACTCCTTAGGGATTGAAGGATATGTTTCTTCAGCTAATAATGGAGTATCTCCTTTGGGGTATAAAGAAATCCTTGTTGAAGCTAGGAAAGAATCTCAATCCGTGTTCAATTTTTTATGTTCTTCCAACACTGATAATTTCACTAGAGAGAAATGAAACAAACTATATTTAACGTGATCATCCTTATCCTGCATGCTATCTGACATTTTACCTATGATTTTGTATAGGTAAAAAGGTAAATTCAAAGGTTTTTTTTCGAGTGAAATGCACTAAAATCCTAATATGGTATTGATATACTCTTTCGAACCTACTCTCATAGGTGAAATATCTTTGGATCACTCTTAATGTATTTTCATAGTGTTCCAATATGCACTCTCTTGGAATGGTAGCAACAAAACTCTGATTTTTATGCTTAGGCTTGAAGAAATCAATGTAGAAGATGGAATCAAGGGGCATACCTTTGAACCATTTCTCCCCTTGAGACAAAATTTCAGTTGCAACAGCTATTGTTTCCTCTAACACACGGAAAGTAAGAACAACAATATTTTTCTGGACACCATTGAAGCTGAGGGAAACATCCTTTTTCAACTGCACATTATACCCCTACATTTTCTCACAAAATCTCATGCATCGAACTTGCTAAAAGAAACCCTAATTGCTCGATCAGAGTTTACTATTTGCAAGTTTTGTGGCTCAAATATTATAATTCTCCCTCCCTTATTTATTTATTCTTCCCTTGAGTTTCCATACTATAGATATATGCTAAAAACATTGTGACTATGGAGAAAAATAAGTTCGATGGCTAGGGTTTTGATAGGGAACTTTACATATAGAGAAACATAGATAGGGTTTGCAATAAATGGGATCAAAGGAAATCACCAAGTTTAAATCCAGTTATTAAATATCATATCATATTAACTCATAATGCTATCTG
This sequence comes from Picea engelmannii, assembly GCA_009831015.1. Classification (NCBI taxonomy): domain Eukaryota; kingdom Viridiplantae; phylum Streptophyta; class Pinopsida; order Pinales; family Pinaceae; genus Picea; species Picea engelmannii. The sequence goes on along the minus strand of ML791633.1, from coordinate 159,261 downwards.
GTAAGAAATAGGACCCCCAAATATTTAAAACATGGAAATTAAGCAGGACAAGTGATGCATAGCATATAAACAAGGCTTGCATAATGGATGAATAGGGATTACGTAGCATGCGAGTCTTCTGAAATTTTCTATGGTGGAGGATTATAACTGATGAGTGATATATTGCATGGAAAAAGGGGAGGGAAAGAATTTCATATATCCAACAAACCTGATTTGAAATCATCATTAGATCGTTGAAATGACTTGACAGTTTGGTTAGCGCCAATATTTTCACAACGAACTTACACAATGTGTGATCCTTTACAATATGAATGTCAAAATCACTTTGGAATATTAGTAGATACAACATGATGACTTATGATGGCTCCATATTTCTTATAACATGTCATTATGATTCATGATATCATTTGAAAACAGATCCCCTATATATTTGATCTATGAATTGACTCTTTTATGACATACCACATCATATCTTATGGTAACAATATTTGATTCATGACTAATGACTTAGGCATATACTTAAACATTTTCATTAAACTTAATCATTTAAAAGCATGAGTGATTATCACACACTTAATAACTCAAAATAGGAATGCATTGGTCTTTCCAAGACCAAGGCATGACTTTGTAAACTATTAACATACATTTGACCATACCTTAAAAGCAATGACACTAACATGTGGATTGAAATCATTGTATCCACATCTATAAACATAAAAATAGGACCTGTCATCTCAAATATTATTTTATTCATAGAGGTGAGAACATTAGTTCCTTTGTCGAAGTGATGGAAAGAGTGATATAGTTAGACAATTAGTTTTCCTTAGTGGGATAAGGTATATGAAGTGTCACTATTAGGCTTGAAATAAACTTTCCTTACATGGATCTTTCTATCCCTGTAGGGTTTGGTAATGAATCCTTGTACAAAATTATTAGTATCCCTTTATCTAGAACTTCTTCATGAATATTCCTAAATGATTTGTATCAAACTACTTTCTTTTCATCCCTCCATTAGCCTTCTACCTACTTATCTATCAATGATGCATGATCTATATAAATAGTCACATATGACAATAGATCCGAGTGAGGAGAAACAAATTTAAGGAAACCACTCACTCCTTGGATTGAATGAGTTTCCTAATATAAACAAAAAAAAGCTTAGTGATCAACTATGGTGTGATCATTTCATTTCTAGGCTCGATGCCATTATCATTCAAGTATCAACATAGCTAGAAACATTGTAGTGGAAGTCTAACATTTTAAAAGGTATGATACAACAAGTTGTTACATTAACGATCACACACTTACTTCCTTCTCCCTTGCTTGAAGGACAATCATGAAATTTCTATGTAGAAAATCCTACCACTACATGGGGGATTAATTATTCTATTTATGAAGGAATAATCTCATCGACCATTAAAGATAAGAAAAAATAGATATCCTAATAGTGGAAATCATGAATCAAATTGTTCCATTATCATATATAATCGAATAGACAATAGAAAACAACAAACTAAACTATGTAAATGTCCCACCCCACCTAGGTAGATTACAAAATTTCAAGAAATACCCCCCACTCCATTCATTATGGAACCCTAATATGTTAAGGGATAACCAAAATTGCATCACTTAGGACAAGTACGGATTTAAATATCTAAAATGAGAATAGCTTATTGGTGTCCCCTTTATCAATACCAATGATACACTTGCACCTATCCCTCATTATGTGCCTATTTTTGTTGTTCCTTCCCCTCACTTAGTTTTATAGATCCATTGGGTGGGGTGAAATGGATGAAAGAGACATCACTTCATTTATATGGGTGAGGGCATGTGCCTATTGTTGGTTTTTCATGTTTTTAGGAGAAGAAAGGATAAAAAGGGAGCCTCTATATAATCACATCTTGATCTATTGAGTAAGTATGTTAAGTTAATTTCAAGGTTGCGACTATATGTGGTCATTGTGTTAGGTTGGTTGCAGAAAGTGTGAATAACATAGTAATTTGGTCATCACCTAATATGATCAGGGGATCAAATTTTGCTCAAAAATTAAAAGTGCTCAGAATTGCTTCAAATCGAACAAGAGCGCAGGCCTCGTCATTGCGAAACCAACACAACTTGTTTCATCTCAAACGGACGTCAAGAGTGAGAGATATCACAATCTGTTCGAAATGTCAAACAGGCAAAAAAAGGACGCTGACTGTACAGTCCGTACAGTCCGTACAGGCTGACGTGGCAGGTCCGTAGGACCGTATGTTGATGTGGCATGTGATGATGTGGCAGTGTTTGGTTGGTAGCTAAGGGTGAATAGTATTATAACACATGGAATCATTTGGACAAGTGATTGGGTGCCACGTGGCCCAGTCATGGGCTGCCATGTGGCACCCCGGCATTGGCTATTGGTTTATTTATTAAAATTTTATGGATTCTGTGGGGGTCGAACCCCGGACCTCCCCTTTTGGCGCCATTCTTTGGTAGAGTGTGGGCTACCACTAGCCCACATGGTAGTTCTTATTAACCATATGGTTTCAAATGTATTTGAATTTGAATATTGTTTTAAACGGCGGGGGGTCGGGCCGGGGCTTAGCCCCGACCCACGGTTCTATGTTTTAAATGCATATGACTATTGTTTATGCAGGAGTTGTGTTACAACGGATCCAGCCCCCAGTCACATTTCCAATGCATATGATTCTACCCTCCGTGAAATGGCGCGTGCGGGATTTGTGTTTTCAAATGTGTAAAGCCCGCGGTTCTATGGTGTTACATGTGACCACAACCGGAGCGTAAAGGGGGAAGTTAAACGATTGAGTTTTGTTGCTAGCCCGAGGTCATATGGAGGATCTCATGTGCCCGAGTGCTAGGCGGTTAGGGGCTGGCGTGCCCATAACCGTCCTACAGTTCGCACCGTTGGCGCGGTTGCACCCGATGCTGGGTTTTCAAGCTTTAAATTGTGTGTGTGCTAGGTTCATGAAACAAGGGCGTGTTTTGTAGATGCAGAGACAACAAGCTTGAAGAGGGGACTTCCAAGAAGCCTAACTTCTTTGTTTTTTGGCCAAACAAGGTGTCGAAAAAGCCCAACTAGGGGTTTTTGGACGCTCTGAAGCCATTGGAGCAGTCTGTTGGTCATTTTGAGCATTGTAAAGCATGTTTTTCATCACTTTGAGAAATTAATAATAATGATCCATTGGAAGATGGACCAGGAGATGTAGCCCAAGAGAGGGGTGAACTCCTTTATCACTTGATGTGTTTATGTGCTTATGTTCATTGATTATGTTGTTGTTTATTGTGTCTTAAATGAGTAAATCCTATTAATAATGTGTTGCAAAGTTGATCCATTTTCTTTTAACACATAAACTTTACCTGCAAATATTTCCAAGTTTACAAGTCTTCTTCATTTTTAGATCATAATATAATGGTCATCTAAATATGGACTAGCACTAGATAATGACATTAATATTGGTGGTGATATTGTTCATGACACAAAAAAGGTCAATTCAGTTCCCATTTTAAACCACCATCATTCAACCCAACAAAGGTTATTTCTCCTCACCACTGGTGATGGTTATAAAAGAAAATGATTCATGGAGTATGTGTTGATATTATATACAACTAAACAAAATGACCATCAGAGATAAGTTGCCTATTCCTGTCATTGATGAATTATTAGATGAATTACATGAAGAAAAATTCTTCACTAATATTCTTGATGATTCGTGCTATCATCAAATCATAATGAGGGAGGAAGACATTCCTAAAACAACTTTTAGAACACATGAAGGTGATTATGATTTTTTGGTTATGCCATTAGGAATTACCAGTGCACCTTAAACATTTCAAATATTGATTACTTATATTTTCAAGCCCTTTCTTATAAAATTTGTGTTAGTATTTTTTATGACATGGTAATACACAAAACATCTTGCGTAGAGCATGTGCAGCATGCTGATAGATTAGTACAACTATTGGAAGAGAAACAACATTATGTAAAGCCTTCCAAGTGTTCCTTTGGGGTTATTAAAGTGGAATGTTTGGGTCATATTGTATCTCATGAAGGTGTAAAAGTGGACCCTAACAAAAGTAAATCTATGAGGGAATGGACGATTCACAAATATCTGAAAAAAATGGATGATTCTTAGGGTTAACATGATATTATCACAATTGTGTCAAGAATTATGGTCAAATAGTAGCAACTCTAAGATAATTATTGAAGAAGGAATGATTTTCTTGGAACGAAGAAGCACCCAAATATTTTGAAAAACTGAAGGAGGCTATGTGTACTACTCCTGTCATGTCCACACTGGACTTTACAAAAAACATTTATTGTTGATTTTGATGCCTCGGGCCATGGGATTGGTGAAGTTTTAATGAAATAGGGAAGCACCCTTTCCTTTGAAATATTCCAACTTAAATGAAAAAACTTAGTCAAACACATTTATGGAAAATAAATGTTTACCATACTACATGCAGTTTAGAAATGATACCCTTACCTAATAGGAAGACACTTCAAAGGAAAAGTAGATCATGATAGTTTGAAGTACTTCTTATAGAAACAATTATCTTTACAATATCAACAAAAATAGGTTACAAATATGGTGGATTATGAATTTGAAATTATCTACAATAAAGGAAAACATAATGTTGTGGAAAATTTCCTTTCAAGGAAAGAAGAAAAAAAACAAGGTTCACTATGTGTTATTTCTATTCTAGAATATAATCAGGTGGGAGAAGAAAGGATAGAATGGAAGAAAGATAAAGAGGTTTCTCACCCCCCCCGGGGAGAATCATTTTAATCAAATAAATTATGAGTTCCATGCCCTTATACCTATTTTTGGTTCTGGTTCTCCCAAAGAGATATGAAAAAACATTAGAAACATATTAAAACACATTGATAGAAATGGATTATTTTCTATGACCTTGTTATTATTGACATGATAATTATGTTTTTAATTAGATGGAAAAAACACATGTTCTCAACTTTTAAGCCCACTCTAAAGAAAACACATTTTCTCAACATTTAAGCCCAATCAAATTGTTCAAATTAAATTATTAATACATTACACATTATTAATTCATACAATACTAAAGTATTAATACACTAATAAAGTAATACATTAATAATACAATATTAAAATAATAATGCATTATTAAATTATTAATGAGTTAATACATTTATTCAAAATGACCATGGTTAATTTTGGTTGACCATGAGATCATGGCTTCTTATTGTCATAACTATAAAGAACATTAATACATTAATGCATACTATAATGTATTAATTTAATTAATTTCTATGTAAATACATTACTAAAACGTGAATACATTAAAACATTAAAAAATTATTAATATAGTGATAAAGTAACACATTAATAATACATCATTGACCTAGTAATACAATTCTAATGTAATAACACATTAATAAATTCTTTATTAAATTATTAATACATTAATAAATGCATTATAAAAGTAGCAATACATTACTAAAGTATTAATACAGTAATACATTAATTGACAATGACCATGGTTGACTATGGTTGACCGTGACAATCGTTAACTTTGGTGGATCTTAATTGACTTTGGGAAGGAAATGTTGACTATGGTTAATTATGGTTGTCCTTCACCATGGTTTAGTGTGGTTGACCATGACCATGGTGACCCTCGTTTATTATGGTTGACCATGCTCATGGATAAAGTTGGTTGACCATGTGGGTATGATTATGATTGTCCATCTTGATTATGTTTAATTGTAGTTTACTATGGCACTACCATATTGCAAAGATGATCACGTTTTGTTCATCACATTGCGACATCGAGAAATAAACACATATATAATGAATTAAATGCATAAAATTTATGTTGGATGAGACATATTTAAAAGTTCAACATAAATATAAATGTATCATATATATATATATATATATATATATCATGAATTAAATGAAACTTATAAAAAAATGTATTAAAACACATCATAAACGCATTACAAACACATTATTGTGTTGGAATAGGTTTGTCACATTTTGGAAGTGGGTTATGTTTGTTACACTATGACATTGGGAAATGGTCCTCTGTTTGCAATATTGGGATATGTTTATCACAATGCGACATTGGGTTGTGTACATCACATTGCGACAATGGGTAATGTTTGATACATTGTGACATTTAAAAATGTTTATCACATTACGACATTGGGATATTTGCATAAAATTGTGACGACAATGCATTTTTCATCACATTACGATGATGAGGATAAGTTCTTCACATTGCAACAATATGGCTATTTTTTGTTCATTAAGGTTGGTTGTCATTGATGTCAACCCTTGAATAAAGCCCAGTAGAAAATTTTGGTAGCACAAAGGTTTGGGTAATGGACCCAAGTTCGTTTGAAGTAGAGATGACTAATTATTGTCTTGTCATGGTTGATAAGAAGTACAAATGGATTAACTTCAAAGTGGTCATCTTATGGTGAAATCCCTCACAGGAAGACATTTTGCGGATTGACTTATCCTAGAAGTATGGTTAGAGAACCCATGCTTAATTATGGAATAATGAGATGAAGGTCAGTGAATTTGTTAGTGAAAATATCCTATATGGATAGTTCTTGTCGTGCCATTTCTGGTCGTATGTGGAACATCACATAACTCCTCATGGTTAGAGAGTTATGGCCATGTGAAGTTGCAAGACCCTCACGAGTCATCTAGAAGCCCCAAAAAGTCAAAGTGTTTGCAAAAGATTGTTTAAATAATAAAGTTAATGGAGAAATCCCTAAAATAAGGAAAGTGGGATGCTACATGAAAGTATAAATAAGAGGCAAGGCTCTCTCATTTTAAAAACAGTTGAATATCATTGAATATATATGTTTGTGAAAGTTTATTTGAGGAGGTATTATTGATAGAGAGAAATTGCAACAGAAAAAGTGTGGTAGGAAAAGTGTGGCAAAAAAAGCATGGCAAGAAAATTGTGGCAAAAAAAGTGTGGCAGAAAAAGTGTTGTAGGAAAACCGCGGCAGAAAAACTGTAGCATAAAAAGTGTGACAAAAAAATTGTGGTAGAGAAATCGTGGCAAAAACATCGTGGCAGAAAAATTGCGGCAGAAAAAGTGCGGCAAAAAAATCGCGGCAAAAAAAGTGCGGCAGAAAAATCGCAGAAACAACATGGATGGTGTCTATTTATGAGAGATATGGCACATCTTGTTTGAGGTATGTTTTTTGAGCTAGGGTTTAGCTCTTGAGATGATATTGGATGTTCAATATTGCTGCATATATCAGATTTGTTGAGGGATACAATTGGTATTTTTTTGTTGGTATTTGGCATATGGGTATTGGTATTTTGGTTGTGATGTGTTGCTGAAGTTGTTGGTTTAGATTGAGACTACATAATAGTGAGGTTGTGGAACATGGTTTGATGTAAGGGTTTATGGTATTTGGTTTATGGATAGAGTGATGAATTGTTAGATAACATTTGATGGCTATATTGGTGTATGTCTTTGGTATATGGTTGAGGTACATGTTGGGTACATGGTTGAGACAAGTAGTTGATGATTTGGCACATACATGAGGTGTATATTTGATGACTTGGCACATACATGAGTTGTATAGTTGATGATGTCAGTACATCTTGATGATTCAAGGTTGATGCATGGTTGATACATGGTACATGTTGGTTCAGGTTATTGGTACAGGTTGTTTGGTACAGGTTAATTGGTACAATTTGTTAGAGGTTATTGGTACAGGTTGGTAGTGACAAGTTGACAGTGTCAGCGGTTGATTCAGTGACAGTGAAAGGTGTCTACATTTGGCATTTATATTTCAGGGTGGCTAGACGAGGCAAGGATAGGTGGTTGTAGCCACCTTATGGTTGTAGCTGGAGAACTTAGGGGGTTGTATCCTTCTTTTGTTGTAGCCAAAGAATTAGGAAGTTGGAGCTTCCGTGAGGTTCTAGCCTGAAAAAATAGGGCGTTGGAGCCTCCTTCAGGTTGCAGCTGGAAAACAAAGGAAGTTGGTGCTTCTAATGAATGTAATTCTTCAAGACATATAAGAAAAATCATTCTGTGGTTTTCTCCCACTTTGGATTTCCACATTAAAACAATGGTGTACTGTGTATGTGTGTGATTGCTCATTTTTTCATTGTTTATTTACTCTGTCACTATTGTATGATAATGCTACATTGATATAACACTTGAATTTTTGGAGAAAAAAGATTTGATTTCTCTATTACTGATTCACCCCCCCTCTCAGTAATCCAACAATTGGTATCATAGAGGGTTCCTTCAGAAATCACTTTAACCACAGAAAGGAAGATCATGGAGAGAAACAACTTGTATAAAAATGGAATTCCACAGTTTGATTGATAGAAGTATGCATTTTGGAGCATAAGGATGAAGACATATATATACAAGCACAAGGATTTGAAATTTGACAATCAATTGTAGATGGATACATAGTACCAACAGTTCCACCAACAAATGAAAAAGCACCGAAACTCAGTCAAAATAATTCCAAAGCCACAAATGCACTATTGAATGGTCTTAGTGAAATGGTATTCACCAAACTTGTACATTGTAAATCCGGTAAAGAGATTTGGGACAAACTTCGAAATATTTATGAAGGAGATTTAAAAGTCAAAGAGGCAAAGCTTCAAACTTATAGAGGTCAGTTCAAACAAATTAAGATGAAGGAAGACGAGAATATTGTAGATTACTTTTTATGAGTTGATGAAATGGTAAATGAAATCATAGGATTGGGTGAAGAAATCGAAGAATCTATAATTGTTCAAAAGGTACTAAGATATATTTCTATGAGATTTGAACTTAAGATATAAGAACTATAAGAAAGAGAAGATATGAACTCAATAAACATGGATGAATTACACAGAAACTTCACAGTATATGAAATGAGAATTGAACAAGAAAATCCAGATATAAAAGAAGGAGCCTTTAAAGCATCCAAAAAGTCAAAGAAAAAAGAAAAAGAACTTAGCAACAACAATGACATCTCAGAAGATGATGAAGAAGTGGCCAACTTTGTCAAAATATTGAACAAGGGAATCAACGACAAGTATAGAGGTAAGTTGTTGGAAACACCTACCACACTTAGAGGGGGGGGGTGAATGAGTGTGGGGCTCTTTTTCCCAAAACTTCCCTCTTTACATAAAACTCCTTAGTTAACATTCAACATTTATTCATTACCCATTGTTGTCATTTATAACCAGCTAGATGTGAACATATATTAGCGGCATATATCATCAACACATATCATCAATAAGTCATCACCACAAGGAACACAAAGAACACAAGATGTATGTACATTTTTTCTTTTTATTATGGACAACAATCTAGGGTTTATCAGCAACAACTGAATAGAGTACAACTCTACAAGAGCACAAGCTCTATAATGCAAGACTCATCTTACACCCTCAGCACCAACTAAGATGAGGCAACAATCCTCAACAGATATCAATCTGTCAACAGGTACGCGACCTGTCAGTAGTGCAACCCACATGTGTGCACACCCTCGCTCACTACAACCCGTGTGTGCACGCAGCCAGTGTATAATGCAACATGTGTATGCTTCTGAGCAACTAGGGTTTTTCTTTGCTTCACATGCTCAGATCCTCTGCAACCTACAATCACTTTCTCTTATGTATTCCACTGTACAAACTGACCCACAACCAATCACAACATCTCCAAGATCTCCAATAGCTTACTCATTGCTCCACAACAGATCAATATGAATGCTATCTCAAACATGTATAAGCATCTAGTATACCATAACAATCATGTCACCACTGAATCTCAAGAGTACTGATCACTCCATCAACCAAATCAACCAAATTTAACCACATCATAGAAGCCATACCAAGAATTCCCTAAGCATTCCCATCACATCAAACAATAGTATTCATAAAGACAATAATGTAATCATACCAGTGTCTCAGTGATAGATCCGAGGCCATAGAATGCAGATATGGAACATGCCTAATCATCCAAGAGCTTGGAACCAGATCAAACACACGTCATCACCATTTTATCCACCATACACTCCCTGTCTTCAAATATCATGCGTATACCTTAATTCATACACACCCTAAGCACAAACAACCCAAGTATGCATAAGAAACTATGGTTTCTGAAGTTACGAGAATTTTTTCGTCAAGATCTCTGACATTGCCGAAACTTTGATGCATCCATGAGATCCTCCTCTTGCTCTCTTCTGCAGAATAGATCTTTAATCATTCTCAAGATATCCACACCAATAATTCTCAATAATCTCTCCATCAATACTCCAAAAGATATTCACAAGAAGCTCTCCATTGATCCACAAAAAGGATGATCTACAAGAGACCATAGCTATCTTCTTTATACTTTCATCTTCTAGGTCACTTAACCCATTTTTAGGTTACTTAACCCATTTCTAGGTCACTCAACCTATTTTCCATATTTTAGGGTTAACCACTTTCCATGAATAGAAAGTTCTCCAATACTTTATCATTTAAATATTCCTTCTTGATTTTGTCACTTCTCTTTATTATTTAAATAATCCATATTGATTTTTTCACTTTACTTTATCATTTAAATAATGATTTCTTATTTTCAAGAACTTTGACTTCTTTACCTTGGGGGCTTCAAGCCTTCATATGGGGGTCCTCCAACTTCATAAGACCATTACTCTCAAACCGTGAGGAGTTATGTGACATTCCACATACCACTGGAAATGGCATGACAAGCATTATCCATCTAGGATAGTTTCACCAACAACTTCATTGATATTCATCTCATTATTCCACATACAAGCATGGGTCCTCCAACTATTATTCTCATATAACTCAATCCGCAAAGCATCTTCCCGTGAGGGCTTTCACCATAAGGGGACCACTTTGGAGTTCATCCATTTGTGCACCTTATCAATCATTATAAGACAATAATGAGTCATCTATGCATCATATCAATGATCCATCTTTATCAATTGGTTTCCACTTTGACATCTATAATTCTCATCAAGGATAATTCATTTACATTGTTCATCAATCATCAATCAATCAAGCCTATCAAACAATCCATCACTTTACATCAATCAATGAAACCATTTGCATCAATGACACATGATCCAACAATCTCCCAAATAATCAAACCATTGGCATCAATGACAACATGATCCAACATAAGATTCCTTTGATTTATTTTAATTGTGATGGTATTGGTCATTTTTATAAAAAATGTCCTCATAAAAAAAAGAGAAATGATGAAGGTTACTCAAATAGAAAACAAACATATAAAGGAAAAAGAACCACAAAGAAAGTTTTCAAGAAAATCTTATGCACCAAAGAAGATATCTCATCATCAGATGAAGATGAATTCAGTGACAGTGAGACAAAAAGATTTCTATTCATGGAAGTAGAAGACTTTGATAAAGAAGATTCCAAATAAGAATATGAAGAATCTGAAGAAGAATATGAAGAGACAAAAGTTGACTACCTAGAAGAATTGATGTGTGCCATAGAAGTTATCAGAAGATAAAAGAAGAAAAATAAGAAACTACAAGTGGAACTAGATACGAAATAAGACACTCAAGAACTAGAACAAATGATCACAAATTTGAAGGTTCAAATAGAAGAAGATAAAAGAATTGAAGAAACACTCAAAGAAAAACTAGAAGAAAAAGACAGGATCATTGGAAATTTGGAAGCAGAGATTGTCACATTAAGAAAGGATCTTCAAAAGAAAAATATGTAGAACAACTCAAAAGTTTTGGATGACATTATCAATAATAAAAAATCTCATCAACACAAGTCCGGACGTGAATAAAATCAGACAAAAAATGGATCAAGCTCCAAAACAATTGAGCAAGAAACATATCCAAAAAGATATGCAGTAACAAACTAAGGGGATAGGAAGATCTACAAGGAAGATTGTAGGGACACTACTCCACCGAGAAGATTTAGATTTCAGAATCACCAACCGACAGATAGGCCTCAGGAAGAATAAGAATTGATAAGAGCACCTCCTTTCATAATAACTTCAACTCCCAAGTATCAAACTATATTTTTTGATTTATGTTATGCATGTAATAATTTTGGACATAAAGCTGTGAATTGCAGAGCTAACAATAGGGACATAAACAAGTTTGAAAGTCATACACGAAGGGTTATCCAACAAGGCCTAGTGAAACACAAAGAATAAGTTACAACAGGCTTGAATCCTTGAGCATTGAAGTGGAATGTTACAAATGTAACAACTTTGGACACATGGACAAAGATTACAGAATGACATTCCCGCATAGAGAACCACAATAGAATAACAACAATTAGAGACAGGAACCTCAGAAAAGGACATGGATAATAAAGAAGAATCAATATAGCAATGAAGAATGCTCACTCTCTCTACAAGATAAGAAGAAGAAACATGGTTTGTATTTTGAAATTGGTTGTTCAAAACACATGATAGGTGATAGAGACAAGTTTCTTACTTTAATAAAGGAAAGAGATGGATCAGTCTCCTTTGGAATTGATGATTCAACTAAAATCATTGGAAAAGGCACAATCACAATTGGGAACAAGAATACAAAGGAAGAAAATGTTCTACTAGTAGAAGATATGAAACATAATCTTATAAGTGTGAGTCAAATGTGTGACCAAGGTCATAAATTTATTTTCGATACACAAAAGTGCGAGATAAGAAAAGAAGGTTCATGAAAATTGATTGTTACAGCTACGAGAACTTCAAGCAACATATATGTGTTAAGTGAAATTGGAAATGAAAAGTGTTGTCTAGGTTAGGAAGATGAAAGTTGTCTATGGCACAAAAGAATGTGTCACATACATTTTGATAACCTTTTCAAAGTCAAAAAAAGAGAAGCAGTCAGAGAAATGTCCCATATCACGAAACCAACCAACACTTTATGGAAGCATTGTCAACAAGGAAAGAAAACAAAGACTAAATTCAAATAAAAGGAATATTCAACGACAAGACCACTAGAAATTGTGCATACTGATCTAGTTGGGCCAACTACAACAAAGGGTTTAAAAGGTGAGAAATACTTTATTTTATTAGTTGATGATTATACAAGAATGATTGCAGTTTGATTTCTCAAGAATACGTCAAAAGCTTTTGAAACTTCAAGATCTACAAGGAAATGGTTGAAAATGAAATGGATTCAAAAATCAAATGCTTGAGATATGATAATGGAGGAGAGTTGACTTCAAAGGAATTTATGGACTACTACAACAATCATGGAATAAAAAGGCTATTCTCCATTACTAGGACACCTCAACATAATGGAGTTGTTGAAAGAAAGAACAGGAAAGTACAAGAAATGGTTCGAAAAATGCTAATGGATTATGAATTGATAGATATTTTTTGGACACAAGAAGTGTATACAACAGTTCACATTCAAAAAATATTAATGTTCAGAAACAACATTGACAAAACTCCCTACGAGCTATGGAAAGGAATACCAACAAATGTGAAGCACTTCAAAGTTTTAGGGAGCAAATGCTACATCAAAAGAGAAGATGGAAGAATGGGAAAGTTTGACTCTCATGTGGACAAATGAGTTTTTGTTGATTAATCAAGTAAAAGGATATCATACAAGTGTTACAACCTGAGATTTAACAAATTTTTGGAAAGAATCAACATAACAATTGATGAAATGGGTAAACAAGAATTAAAGGAAGAAGAAAATGAATCAATGGAACAACTTTACGAAGAAGAAGCAGAAGATGAAAAGGAAGTAGAAGGGGAAGGTGAACAATATCTGAAAGAAGAACAAGATAAAGTTCAGCAAGTGCCTCCAAATACACCTAGTAGACAAGTACAGAAGAATAATCCTTCATATCAGATTATTGGAAACAAATATGTAGGAGTTGAGACTAGAAGAAGAATTTGTTTACCAGAACAAACACACCTAGCACTCTCATCTACGATTGAACCAACCTATTTTGAGGAGGCTAGTAAGGATGGATTTTAGAATAAGGCCATGGATGAAGAATTGGATCAAATATAGAAAAATGATACTTGGTGCGAAGACCAAAGGATAAGAATGCAATCGACACAAAGTGGGTATACATGAATAAATTGAATGAATATGGATAGGTTACAAGAAACAAAGCTAGATTGGTATGTAAAGGATTTTCACATGTTAAAGGAATCAAATTTGAGGAGACATTTTCCCCAGTTTCCAGAATGGAATCAATCCGATTGATTTTAGCTTATGCATGCTCAAAAAATATTAAAGTGTATCAAATGGATGTAAAATAATCCTTTTTGAATGGGGAACTTGAAGAAGAAGTCTACATTGAACAACCAGAAGGATATTGGTTTTCAAAGAACATATATTATGTGTGTAAATTAAAGAAGGCCTTGTATGGTATAAAATAGGCTCTTAGAGCATGGTACTCTAGACTGGATAAATATCTACAGTAGGCGGGGTTCAGAAAAGGAAGTGAAAAAAACAACCTCTACATCAAGATACGTCAAAACCACCAAGGAATTTTTATTTCTCAAACCAAGTATATCAGAGAAATGATAAAGAGGTTCGGAATGGAAGATTGCAAAATAGTTATCACTCCCATGAAAACCAGTTGCAATTTAAGAAAGGATGATGATTCAAAGTCTACAGATCAGAAGAAATATAGGTCAATGATTGGTAGTCTACTATATGTGACAACATCCAGACTATATGTAATGCAGTAAGTTGAACAGATGGCATGATTTCAGGAAGCACCAAAGGAATCACATGTATTAGCAGTGAAGAGTATTTTCATATATCACAATGGAACAAAAGAGTTTGGATTATGGTATCCAAAAGGAAAGGATCTATCACTTATTTCCTACACAGATGTAGATTGGGAAGGTTATATTAATGATTGACGAAGCACCAGTGGAGTAGTTTTCTACTTAGGTGAGTGTTTAGTATCATGGATAAGAAAGAAACAATCATTAGTATATTTATCTATAGTCTAGGCAGAGTATATTGTAGCAACAACATGTTGTACACAGTTTCTTTGGATGAAACAAACTCTGATAGATATACAAGTTGAGTATGATTATCCCATTCCAATCTATTGTGATAATACAACCACCATCAGTATCTCAAAGAACCTGGTGATGCACTCTAAGACAAATCACATTCCAATCAAGTATCAATTTCTATGAGAACAGGTTGCAGAAAATAACATTAGAGTTGAGTATGTGGGAAAAAAAGAACAAGTGACAGACATCTTTACAAAACCACTTCCACGGGAAGCCTTTGAGTATCTTCACTAGAGACTCAGAGTTATTTCTACTCGAAAATAAATGTTTTTGAATTCTTATCTTATATGTCTTAGATGTACACAAGGAAACACCATAAAGAGGACATTTCAATTAGGGAGAGAAGCCTCGGATGGAAAGATACATTTTCCATTGATGACAAAGGGGGAGAGATTTATCATATGCAGAGGACAGAGAAATAATTCTAGGGGGGAGAAAAGGTCACAAAGATGAAGAGGACAGAGGCATGGTTCCAAGGAGAGAATGAGTGATATGAATTCAGTATTTCATGACATGATTTTAGTATTTGATTAGATTGTTGCCATCAATGACAAAGGGGGAGATTGTTGATTAAGTTTGGTTGTCATTGATTTCAACCCTTGATGAAATTCCGGTAGAAAATTATGGTAGCACAAAGGTTTGGGTAATGGACTCAAGTTTGTTTGATGTAAAGATGACTCATTCTTGTCTTGTCATGGTTGATAAGAAGCTCAAATGGATGAACTCCAAAGTGGTCCCCTTATACTGAAATCCCTCATGGGAAGACTCTTTGCAGATTGAGTTATCCTAGAAGTATGGTTAGAGAACCCATGCTTAACTATGGAATAATGAGATGAAGGTCAGTGAATTTGTCAGTGAAACCATCCTAGATGGATAGTGCTTGTCATGCCATTTTCAGTGGTATGTGAAATGTCAGATAACTCCTCATGGTTAGATATTTATGACCATGTGAAGTTGGAGGACCCTCACGAGTCATCTAGAAGCCCCAAAATGTCAAAGTGTTTGCAAAAGAAATTGTTTAAATAATAAAGTTAATGGAGAAATCACTAAAATAAGGAAAGTGGGATGCTACATGAAAGTATAAATAAGAGGCAAGGCTCTCTCATTTTAAACAAACTAGAATATCATTGAATATCTATTTTTGTGAAAGGTTATTTGGGCAAGTATTATTGATAGAGAAAAATTGCAGCAGGAAAAGTGTGACAAGAAAAGTGCGGTAGGAAAACCACGATAGAAAAAGTGTGACAGAAAAATCACGGAAAAAAAGGTGAAGCAAAAACATTGTGGTAGAAAACGTGCGACAAAAAAATCGTGGCAGAAAAATCACGGTAGAAAAAGTGTGGCAGAAAAATTGCAGCAGAAAAAGTGCGACAGAAAAATTGTGGCAGAAAATGTGCGACAAAAAAATCGTGGAAACAACATGGTTGGGGTCTATTTATGAGAGATATGGAACATCTTGTTTGAGGTATGTTTTGTGAGCTATGGTTTATCTCTAGATATGGTATTGTATGTTCAAGATTGTTGCATATATCAGATTTGTTGAGGGATACAATTGTTATTTTGTTGTTGGTATTTCGCATATTGGTATTGGTATTTTGGTTGAGATGTGTTTATGAAGGTGTGTTGGAACAGGGGCAGACCCAGGGTTCAACGCTACAACAGTGCACCAACAAAATCCTAACTATCGGCCCTTTCAACAACACCTGCGAAGAAGATGAAGTCTCACCCGAGGTAGAGGTAGGGGTGGTTGCAGAACTCAGGTGTTTGCAACCTTATCTGGGACACATATATGTGATTGTAATACTTAACAGAGAACTTAGCACCGACAATTCATCAATATTTAACCACTATATACTCCACAGATAAAACAAAACATCGCATCATTCATCCAGATCTGATGTATCTAAGCACTTATCATAGAGAGGTCGATTAGATCTAGTAGATTCAAGCACTAATCACATTCACATAGGTTATATCTACATCCGTATACATCATTAGCACAAAGCATAAACATATATATCTATCTATATCAAAGATCTTAGAAAATAAATACATAAACACATCAAGACATTGCACAAAGCATAGAAACACAACATGCATGTGGTTCACCCCCACCTTGGGGCTACATCCACCAACTCTTCTTCTTTATTATCTTTGTCAATCTTCTTACAGGCACATAGCATCAAAATCCTACTCCATAGAAGATAGGAGATCTATGTGCACTCCACCAGATCCTCCTTCTTAGATCTAGGGTACAACACCAAGCCTCCTTAAAATTACCTACACATAGCTCTGCAAGTCTCAAACAGTATGCACAGAGCATCTACAATCCATACTTATCACTTAGACCAATATCACACAGATATATCTATATCATCACATAGATGCCCCTCCTTACATTTCCTAGGAATCTATTTATCCTTTACAAAATAGGCCTAAACATGGGTAAACCTATGGGCCAACATCTCATACCCGTTACAAAATCCCAAATCCCAGAAAGGACCCAAAAAGGGTCGATATCCCGCGATCTTCGCTTCTTCTTGCACTCTTCCTTCGACAAGCTGTCAAAGTCCCAAAATAGGTCAAACTTGACCAAGGATCTCCCAAAACTTGGTCAAGGGCCAACATGACCCCAACACTCACATGTGACTCGTCCCAAGTCACTTTGATCTGGGTAGTTCTACCTCGAAATCCTTGATCTTGGCTCGAGGTGCCTTGACTTATTGTTGTGCCATGGCCTCTTGTGAAATGAACTATTGGATGACTACCTCATTCACAGGTCCCTCTAGGCGTTGTTTAGTTGCAGTCACAACCTACTCCAATTCTTCTCCTCAGCCTTCGACCTCTATGAAAAATTGGTAATCCTTATCTTGTATAGGTTGGAGCCTCTGAGTTACTTCCATAACTCTACCCTGGATAGTGTGGATCTAGCTTTGGGCAATGCATTGCTCTTGGAATTGATTCATTTTTTCCACAGCTGATAGGGGCTTTAGTTGTGCCTGTATCATTTTTGCTTAATACTTCACCTCTTGGAGATGTAACTCTAGTGCCTTCATTTATGGATTCTTAGTGAGTTTCTCATAGGTCTGGGAACTATGATTAGTGAGTTGCTTACATTCCATAGCAAGGGATTTTGTTCTCTCAACTTTGCTCTGAGCAGTTGCTTCTCTTTGATCCCTCACATCCTATGGAGTATTGGGCATTGCGCAGATCTCTAAGTCTGCTATGTGTTGTTGTAGCTCTTGGATAGTTTTTGCAAGTTGTTCCACTTTCTACGTGACTTGGTCCTCTATCTTTATTTCTAAGACTATCACAGAGCAAAGTGATCTACTGACTGCTTCTTTCACTTCAATCTTCTCTGCGAGAAACTGTTCTTTCCCTTGTTGTATCTGTGCTTTTTCTTCATCAAACTTTGCTTGGATAGAAATATTTTCCTGTTTTGTAGCTCGACGTTGTTCTACAAGTACTCCTTGTACTTGCTTCAAGGCATGGGTGTCTTGTTTTTTTTCCTCTTGTACTTGATGAAGGTGAGCTTCGACTCTATAAACTAGCCGATGGAGTTGGGTTGGCTCATCTATGAACTCTAGTTCTCCCAATGGCAGAGGCGTAGTGGAGACTGTGCGGATGGACTGAAGAGCCTTTTGTACCCCTCAGAGTTTGAATTCAATCCTATCATACATTTCTTTCTGCTTTTCTCCTTGTTTCTCTACTATCTCCAGTGAAGCATCGTTCAGGGCTGCTATGATGTAGTCAAAATCATCAGAGGTGAGGACAGTCTACATCTTGGTCATGGTGGCTTTTGATTTCTTTTGGGAAGAAGGTTTCAGGGGGGAAACTTTCCTCTTCTTAGAGGGGTCAACCTAGTCTCTAGGCGGTGTTACTTCATTGGGATTCTGTCCAACTTCTACTTAGTCACCACCCCCTGAGTCAGGTGATACTGAAGGAGTCTTCCCTGAGGTGTTTCTTAATTTTTGGACCTCCTTAGTCTTCTTTTGCCTGTTGGGTTCAGGTGTATTATATTCTTTATGAGTGTACTCTCGGCTGTCAAGATCAGATATCTCTACGAGGTTGGTGGGGATAAGGAGGTCAACAGACCATTCCTTAGTGATTTCTCAAGTTCTTCTTCTGTAAGATTATAATATGACTAGAGTTTCTCTTTATGTTCATCTACTCACACTGTAATGTAGATGAAGTGTCGATTTGCACGGAAATTCATCAAGGGTCGGATCCTCTGTAAGTTATTCATAGTCATGCAAGGCTTGGATTTGATGGATCGCTTTAGTTGGAGGTAGTATGTATGAAACACAGCATTCGACTGTCACTGTTTGTTCATATCAGTTGAATACCACAAGGTAGCAAACTTCGCCGCAAGCGGTTAGAAGGACTCTATGTCGAGGAAGGTCGCTCCTTCCGGCATCTCCCAAGAAACAAATGTAATGAGGACCAAGAGCCAACTGAAATGAAATTCATAACCTTGATCCTGTGCTTCTCAATAATCTATTTCCAACTCGTTAACTAGGTACTTCACCCAGTTCATCTGTAGGCCTTCTGTGCACTTCCCTGTGAGGTCAACGACAAAGCCGGTGACCTGCATAGGTCAGTTCTTCCTTACTAATTTTCCAGCTATCAATTGACATGCTAAGTGCACTATGCCACTTTTGATGGAAGATACCTTGTAGCCTTTTGTTCCCTTCTCAACGTCGTCATATGTATCCTTGATTTTCCATGCTAGTGCGCAATCTGAGGCTTTTCTTGGATAAAATTATTGTGGGTTGGGTCCTTGCATACTTAGGCCTTTGATCCTACGGATCATCATTGGGTGAACTATAATGCGATGGTCTAGCCATAAGTAGCCACCATGGTAACACAATAGTAGAAAGTTGACATAGGAATTGACTTCCTGGTGTATTCCAAAGTGTGGGATCTTCATGACATTTAGCAGGGTGGATTGTACGAGGTTCATCATTCATGACTGAGGGATGATATTTGATTTCTTCCCTTTTTTTCTAGTTAGGTACTTGTATGGGGCGAGCATACCATAGATCTTGCGATCTCCAAGGTTGAAGTCGCTAAACTTCAGTGCTGCGATCTTGTCTTGGTCTGCTCGAATTACTTGTATCCCCTTTCGAAGGTACGCAGCAACTATGGTGTAATCGAAATATCTTGTTACACTATCACGATTCACCGTACCAGCCAGAGGTGGGATGTAATCAGGAAATATGGATGGAATCAACTTCGCGTTGGCTAGGTCATCCCTGTGATTGGTTTTCTTCTCTACTGTTGGTTGGGATGGCCCTGATCCGTGAGCAGTTGACGAGGAGGCTTGGACCATTCTCGTCGATGAAGCTTGTACACCTGTAGACATCGACATGACTCTTTTAGTCACGAGGTCGTTGATAAATTCTTCGACGAATTTTTCTACAACACTGAATTCGTCTGACATACACGCTCGAGGTTGAAAATCTTGAGTTTGAGGAGTAACTTAGACTGTAATGGGATAGAGGTAAATAACTCAATGATCACTTTGTAAAATCAACGATTCTATGGGCTCAGATTCACAGTTAGCAAAATTGTTCTCAGGGAATGGCACGATGGGATAAATAGATAACATGGCAATGTATATCTTGCAACGGGTGAGAAGCCTTCATTAACTCTATTCTGTCTGTTATGGCATGGTCCAACGGTCTGGTGGCGAACCATAAATTCCTTTCTACCCATTCAAGGGTCAACCGAATGGTTATATTAGTCCCAATGTCTATATTTCTTCGCCATGGAAAAGTACCATGTGACGGGTTTTTTTATCTCGACAAAGTTCCAATTGTGCAAATTTTCCTTCTACAAAGTTCCCTCTGAAACCTTCTATAAATTTTCGATCTTATCTCTCTTCTTACTTATTTTTCTAGCTTTCTTCCTAGTGAGCTTCATCTCGATATGCCTTTTTTCATTCTAATTCTTATCTTCTTTTGGCATAGTTACTTTTCATTGTTAATATTCTTTCCTATGATTTGAGGGTGATACTTCTTCTTTAGCTAGAATAGGTACTTCAATCTTTTGTGGGTCTTCTAGTGTTCCTGCAATTTCGACATCTGGGTATCTGGTTTTAAATAGCTTCGATATGTTCTCATGTTCTTCAATAAAGTGTGTGATCCTTCTAATCATGAAATATTTTAACTCTTGCTTCTTCCACTCTAAAATTTCTTCTTCTTCTTTCCTTCTGGCCTAATCTCTTTCAATCCAAGGTTTTCCTAGTAACTGTTGGGTATGTGTTATATTCTTTGTATGTGTGTGTGTGGGTGCATCAGATATGACAACTGTGTCTGACGATCCCTCCCACTAGAGCTTTGTTGTGTGCCTCGAGCGCTTTCCTAAGGGGGTCCCAGGAGGGGGGGTAGGTATGCCCCCCCTGGTTATGTGAAGCGTTCAGAAACGGGTGGTAGCCCAGGGCTGATGAGGTTCGGGGCAATGCCCCGATTTTTTTTTTTTTTGGGCGATTTTTGCTATTTTTAGCGGTTTTGTAAATTAATCCTGGATTAAGGGATTAGGGTTTTGGTATCTACAGAATACCTAAAAACATTGTATATATTATATGGTGAATGGTGAAATTCAATATAATGAATATAAGAAAGGTTTTCTCGGTTGAGGGTTTCCGGTATAAAATCTCTGTGTACTATGTGTATGAGCCATTGATTAATTTACGTCTTTCTTAAGAATCTGTATGCATTTCTTTACTTTGTAGGTTTAAAAATTACATGTGGTATCAGCGCACGTTTTTGGCTTAAGAGGGACGCCTTTGTTGTTGAGGGTTTGGCTCGGTCTTGATAGATCAATTTTATCTCGGGTCTGTGATAAACCTGGGTTTAGTGGGAGCTTTTGCAGTGGAGATTCGAGTAAAGAAAGAGGAATGGCGAGCTCATCTAGAATCGAGATAGTGAAGTTCGACGGTAAAAACTTTGAGTTATGGAAGCTCAAGATGGAGGACCTTCTTATAGACAAATAACAATGGATCGTTGTGGATCCCGGTACACCGTCTACTTGCACACAGGCTACTGGTACACAACCTACTAGTACACAAACTACTAGTACACTAGCTACTAGTATGTTGAAGGAAGATTGGGACAAGTTGGACAGAAGAGAAAGGAGTCCTATTCGACTCTGCCTGGAAGATTCAGTGTTGTTGAATGTCTCAGGAGAATCTACAGCCAAGGAGCTATGGGATAAGTTAGGGAATTTGTATCAATCAAAGTCCCTGGTAAACAAGTTGTTTCTACGAAAGAAGTTGTATCATGTTAGGATGGAAGATGGAGATTCTATGATAGAACATCTAAATGCCTTTAATACTCTGATAAGTCAACTTGGATCTGTTAATATTACGATTTCAAAATAAGATAAGTGTATTACTTTGTTATGTTCTTTTCCAGACTCTTGGGATAATTTGGTTGTAGCAGTAGGTAGTACCACTCAATCTACATTGAAGTATGAGGATGTAGTTGCATCCTTGTTATCTGAATATATGAGGAAAAAAATCATGGATGGTCACAGCACAAATGCTTTATTTGTAAGAGGGCATACCCAAGAAAGGAACCCTAGTAATCCTTCGGGATGGAGATCTAAATCTACAGGTAGATCTAAGTCTCCAGGAAAATCTTTGAGGAAATGCTAGAAGTGTGGTAAAACAGGGCATTATAAGAAAGATTGCAAGTCTAAGATGGTTGAAAAACCAAAGGGATCTGATAGTACCTCTTCCATAGAGGCGAAAACCTCCACTGAAGAAGGAGGTGATGTTTACCTAGCATATACAAGTACACATGCATAACATGATGTATGGTTGATTGACTTAGGTGCGTCATACCATATGACTCCTCACAAGGAGTGGTTCTCTGAATATGAAAAATATGATGGTGGTGATGTATTCATAGGAGATGACTCGACAACAAAAATCTTGGGATGTGGAAGGGTTAAGTTGTTGCTAAACGATGGAAGGATTAGAACTCTCCCTGGGGTTCTACACATTCCAAAACTAGTAAGGAGCCTAATATCTGTAAGCAAGTTGGGTGATGTAGGAGTGAAAACTGTATTTGAAGATAACACTTGCAAGATGGTATGAGGAGCAATGGTGTTGATGAGGGGATTTCATTGTGGAACTATTGGGCAGTTTTTTCTATTTTGCTATTGGGCGGTTTTTGCTATTTTTAGCGGATTTTGCTATTTTTAGCGGATTTGTAAATTAATCGAGGATTAAGGAATTAGGGTTTTGGTATCTACAGAATACCTAAAAAAATTGTATATATTGTATGGCGAATGGTGAAATTCGATATAATGAAAATAAGAAAGGTTTTCTCGGTTGAGGGTTTCCGGTATAAAATCTGAGGGTTGTTGCTGAGGGTTTGGCTCGGTCTTGATAGATCAAGTTTATCTTGGGTCTGTGATAAACTTGGGTTTAGTGGGAGCTTTTGCAGTGGAGATTCGAGTAAATAAAGAGGAATGGTGAGCTTATCTAGAATCGAGATAGAGAAGTTCAACGGTAAAAACTTTGAGCTATGTAAGCTCAAGATGGAGGACCTTCTTGTAGACAAAGAACAATGGATCACTGTGGATCCTGGTACACATCCTACTGGTACACCATCTACAAGCACATAGGCTACTGGTACACAACCTACCAGTACACAAACTACTAGTACACCAGTTACTGGTATGTCGAAGGAAGATTGGGACAAGTTGGACAGAAGAGCAAGGAGTACTATTCGACTCTGCTTGGCAGATTCAGTGTTGTTGAATGTCTCGATAGAATCTAAAGCCAAGGAACTATGGGATAAGTTAGGGAATTTGTATCAATCAAAGTCCCTGGTAAACAAGTTGTTTCTTCGAAAGAAGTTGTATCATCTTAGGATGGAATATGGAGATTCTGTGAGAGAACATCTAAATGCCTTTAATACTCTGGTAAGCCAACTTGGATCTATTAATATTACGATTGCAGAAGAAGATAAGTGTATTACTTTGTTATGTTCTTTTCCAAACTCTTGGGATAATATGGTTGTAGCAATAGGTAGTACCACTCAATCTACATTGAAGTATGAGGATGTAGTTGCATCCTTGTTATCTGAAGGGATGAGGCAAAAAAGAATGGATGGTCACAACACAGATGCTTTATTTGTAAGAGGGTGTACCCAAGACATGAACCCTGGTAAGCCTTCAGGATGGAGATCTAAATCTACAGGTAGATCTAAGTCTCCAGGAAAATCTTTGAGGAAATTCTAGAAGTGTGGTCAAACAGGGCATTATAAGAAAGATTGCAAGTCTAAGATGGTTGAAAAACCAAAGGGATCTTATAGTACCTCTTCCACGGAGGTGAAAAACTCAGCTGAAGAAGGAGGTGATGTTTACCTAGCATCTACAAGTACACATGCAAACCATGGTGTATGGTTGATCAATCAGGTGCATCATACCATATGACTCCTCACAGGGAGTGGTTCTCTGAAAATGAAAAATATGATGGTGGTGATGTATTCCTAGGAGATGAATCGACAACAAAAATCTTTGGACGTGGAAGGGTTAAGTTACTGCTAAATGATGGACGGATTAGAACTCTTCCTGGGGTTCTACACATTCCAAAACTAGCCAGGAGCCTAATATCTGTAAGCAAGTTGAGTGATGCAGGAGTGAAAAATGTATTTGAAAAGAACACTTGCAATATGGTACGAGGAGCAATGGTTTTGA
Organism: Picea engelmannii; assembly: GCA_009831015.1. Lineage (NCBI taxonomy): Eukaryota > Viridiplantae > Streptophyta > Pinopsida > Pinales > Pinaceae > Picea > Picea engelmannii. Next base: position 134,526 of record ML791633.1, on the reverse strand, counting down.
TGAGGGGAGTTCGTTGTGGAACTCTGTACAAGTTGTTGGGAAGAACTTATACTAATGGGTGTAACAGTTATGTTGTCCTTGAGTAGAAAAAAGAAGGAGACAAGACCAATACTGTCCTAGAAAAGAAGACCATGTTGTGGCATCAAAGACTAGGGCCTATTAGAGTAAAGGGCCTTCGAACACTACACGATAAAGGTATGATTGAAGTTATGTCTAATTGCACTCTAGATTTTGATTTCTGTGAAAATTGCATATATCGTAAACATAATCGAGTAATATTCCCATCTGGTGCTACAAGAGCAAAGGGGATTTTAGAGTTGATACACAGTGATGTGTTTGGACCTATTCATGTTCCATCCCTAGGTAAATCTATGTATTATGTTTCATTCATAGATGATTTTTCAAGGAACACATGGATTTATTTTCTTAGAAAGAAATCTGAGGTATTTGATGAATTTAAAGAGTTTAAGTCTCTGGTAGAAAATCAGATAGAGAAGAAAATAAAGGTATTGATAACAGATAATGGTGAAGAATTCTGCGGAAATGAATTCGAAGAATTATGTAAGAAGTGTGGTATAGCAAGGCATAAGACTACTCCATACACTCCTCAGTAGAATGGAGTTGCAGAAAGGATGAACATGACACTAATGGAAAAAGCAAGGAGCATGCTTAGCGGTGCTAGGTTAGGAAAAGAATTCTGGGCAGAGGCAGTGAGTACAACATGTTACTTGGTCAATCGATCACCTTCATCAGCATTGGATGATACAACTCCACATGAGGTATGGTCTGGAAAGAAACCCTCTCTTCAACATCTTAGAGTGTTTGGTTGTGATGCTTATGTACATGTTCCAAAGGAAAATAGGAGTAAGCTGGATAATAAAGCTGAAAAGTGTATCTTTATTGGTTATAAAGATGGTGTGAAAGGTTATAAGCTTTGGAACCCAGAAACCAAGAAAATTGTTTACAGTCGAGATGTTGTTTTCAGAGAGGTAAAAGATCTATCCAAACAAGAATTCCCACCAATGCAAGACGAACCTGAGAAAATAGAGCTTGAGTTGGATGATGCAAAATTTGAATCATCTGAAGAAGAGGAAGCAAAGGAAGCATAAGAAGAAGAAGAAGAACCTCATACTCCAGTATTAAGGAGATCAATGAGAGATAGAAGGCAACCAGAAAGGTATAGACCACCTGATTTTCGTTCCAATTTTTCTTTATCTATTACTGATGATGATCCCAAAATCGTCAGGGAAGTAGTGAATTCAGAGGATAGTAAACTCTGGAAGAAGGCCATGGTTGAAGAAATGGATGCCTTGGATAAGAATGAGGCATGGGATAAATTTGAGCTTCCAGCTGGAAGAAAATCGGTTGGTAGAAAATGGTTGTTCAAGAAGAAGTTTAATGCACAAGGTAAAGTGGAGAAATACAAAGCTCGATTAGTAGCAAAAGGTTATTCCCGGGTAGAGGGAATTGACTTTGGTGAGATTTTTTCTCCTGTTGCTAAGTTAACTTCTATTAGATTTCTTTTATATATTTCTGTTGCTTTTGATCTTGAAGTGGAACAAATGGATGTGAAGACAACATTCTTACATGGGGATTTGGAATAAGAAATCTACATGAAGCAGCCAGAAGGCTTTGTAGTGAAGGGAAAGAAAGAGCTAGTCTATAAGCTAAAGAAGTCACTATACGGCCTGAAGAAATCACCTAGGATGTGATACCAAAAGTTTGACACATACATTCTTGGATTGGGATTTGTAAGAAGAAGGGTTGATCACTGTGTATATTCCAAGAAGGTTGGTAATCACTTCATTTATGTAGTGTTGTATGTTAATGACATGTTGTTGGTAGGAAATAACATGGATGTTATCAAGGACGTGAAATCACAGCTATCCTCCAAATTTGACATGAAGGATCTCACTGTTGCTAACTTCATTTTGGGAATGGATATTAAAAGAGATCGTGCAAACAAGAAACTTTGGTTGAATAAAAAAAAATATGTTGAAACGATATTGCAGAGGTTTAATGTGCATGGAAGTAAACCGATCAAGGTTCCTATTCCTATAGGTGTAAATTTATCTGCAGATCAGTGTCCAAAGACACAGGAAGAAGAAGAGGACATGTCCCATGTTCGATATGCCAGTGCAGTTGGCAGTTTGATGTATGCTATGGTTTGTACTAGACCGGACATTTCACATGCAGTGGGAGTTTTGAGCAGGTATATTTCAAAACCAGGGAAGGAGCATTGGACAACAGTAAAGAGGGTCTTCAGGTATCTTCGTGGCACCACCAGTTATGGATTGTGCTACCAAGGAAGACCAGGATTGGACAGAGTGGTAGACATACATGGATTTGTTGATGCAGACTGGGCTGGAGATTTGGATCGCAGAAGATCTACAAGTGGGTATGTGTTTAATCTATTTGGAGGAGAAATCAGTTGGATGAGAAAAATACAGGATGTAGTGGCACTCTCAACTACAGAAGATGAATACATGGCAGCCACTAATGCAAGCAAGGAAGCAGTATGGTTACAAATATTGTGTTCAGGTATTGGGTTGGTACAACAAGAAGTGAGATTAGACTTTGATAGTTAGAGTGAAATATTCTTGGCAAAGAACCCATCTTATCATTCGAAGACAAAGCATATTGATGTTCAGTATCACTTTGTGAGAGACATGGTTGAGGAAAAGAAGGTGTTGCTTGAAAAGGTTGACACTTTGAAGAATGTTGTAGATTCATTGACAAAGTCTGTGAGCACAGAAAAGTTCTCCTGGTGTAGAGTAACAATGGGCATTGTTGCCCTGGATTGTTGACTATATAATCCCCTGGACCCCTGGATGCAAAGAAAACAACAAGTGGTAGAATGGTGGGTATGTGTTATATTCTTTGCATGTGTGTGTGTGTGGGTGCGTCAGATACGACAACTGCGTCTGACGATCCCGTCACCTAGAGCTCTGTCGTGTGCATCGGGCGCTTTCCTAGGGGGGTCCTCGGGGGGGGGCAGGTATTCCCCCCCTGGTTGCGCACAGTGTTCGACATCAGGCGGTAGGTTGGGGCAGTGCCCCAAATTTTGTTTTTGGGCCATTTTTGCTATTTTTAGCGGATTTTTCTATTTTTAGCGGATTTGTAAATTAATCTCGGATTAAGGGACTAGGGTTTTGGTATCTACGGAATACCTAAAAACATTGTATATATTGTATGGCGGATGGTGAAATTTGATATAATGAAAATAAGAAAGGTTTTCCCGGTTGAGGGTTTCCGGTATAAAATCTCTATGTACTATGTGTACGAGCCATTGATTAATTTTTGTATTGCTTAAGAATCTATATGCATTGCTTTACTTTGAAGGTTTAAAACTTACACTCTGTACAAGTTGTTGGGAAGAACTTATACTAATGGGTGTAACAGTTCTATTGTCCTTGAGCAGAAAAATGAAGGAGACAAGACCAATACTGTCCCGGAGAAGAAGACCATGCTGTGGCATCAAAGACTGGGGCATATTGGAGAAAAGAGGCTTCAAACACTACACGGTAAAGGTATGGTTGAAAGTATGTCTAATTGCACTCTGGATTTTGATTTATGTGCAAATTGCATATATGGTAAACAAAATCGAGTAAGATTCCCATCTGGTGCTACAAGAGAAAATGGGATCTTAGAGTTGATACACAGTGATGTGTTTGGACCTGTTCCTGTTCCATCCCTAGGTAAATTTATGTATTATGTTTCATTCATAGATGATTTTTCAAGGAACACATGGATCTATTTTCTTAGAAAGAAATATGAGGTATTTGATAAATTTAAAGAGTTTAAGGCTCTGGTAGAAAATCAGACAGAGAAGAAAATAAAGGTATTGAGAACAGATAATGGTGGAGAATTCTACGGAAATCAATTCGAGGAATTTTGTAAGAAGTGTGGTATAGCAAGGCAGAAGACTACTCCATACACTCCTCAGCAGAATGGAGTTGTAGAAAGGATGAATATGACACTGATGGAACAAGTAAGGAGCATGCTCAGCGGTGTCGGGTTAGGACAAGAATTATGGGCAGAGGCAGTGGGTATAGCATGTTACCTGGTCAATCGATCACCTTCATCAGCATTGGATGATAAAACTCCACACGAGGTATGGTGTGGAAAAAAACCCTCTCTTAAACATCTTAGAGTGTTTGGTTGTGATGCTTATGTACATGTTCCAAAGGAAAATAGGAGTAAGCTAGATAATAAAGCTAAAAAGTGTATCTTTATTGGTTATAAATATGGTGTGAAAGGTTATAAGGTTTGGAACCCAGAAACCAAGAAAACTATTTACAGTCGAGATGTTGTTTTCAGAGAGGTAAAAGATGTGTCAAAACAAGAATTCCCACCAATGCAAAATGAACTTGAGAAAATAGAGTTTGAGTTGGATGATGCAAAATCTGAATCATCTAAAGAAGAGGAAGCAGAGGAAGTAGAAGAAGAAGAAGAAGAACCTCATACCCTAGTATTGAGGATATCAGTGAGAGATAGAAGGAAACTAGAAAGGTATAGTCCACCTGATTTTCATTCCAATTTTTCTTTATCTATTACTGATGATGATCCCAGAACTGTCAGGGAAGTAGTGAATTAAGAGGATAGTGAACTCTGGAAGAAGACCATGGTTGAAGAAATGGATTCCTTGGATAAGAATGAGGCATGGGATATAGTTGAGCTTCCAGCTGGAAGAAAATTGGTTGGTAGCAAGTGGTTGTTCAAGAAGAATTTTAATGCACAAGGTAAAGTGGAGAAATACAAAGCTCGGTTAGTAGAAAAAGGTTATTCCCAGGTAGAGGGAATTGAATTTGGTGAGATTTTTTCTCCTGTTTCTAAGTTAACTTCTATTAGATTTATTTTATCTATTTCTACTGCTTTTGATCTTGAAGTGGAACAAATGGATGTGAAGACAACATTCCTACATGGGGATCTGGAAGAAGAAATCTACATGAAGCAACCAGAAGGCTTTGTAGTGAAGGGAAAGAAAGCGTTGGTTTGTAGGCTAAAGAATTCACTATATGGTCTGAAGCAATCACCTAGGATATGGTACCAAAATTTTGACACATACATCCTTGGATTGGGATTTGTAAGAAGCAGGGTTGATCACTGTGTATATTCCAAGCAAGTTGGTAATCACTCCATTTATGTAGTGTTGTATGTTGATGACATGTTGTTGGTAGGAAATAACATGGATGTTATCAAGGAGGTGAAATCGTAGCTATCCTCCAAATTTTACATGAAGGATATCGATGCTGCTAACTTCATTCTGGGAATGGAGATTAAAAGAGATCGTGAAAACATGAAACTCTGGTTGAATCGAATAAAATGTGTTGAGACGATATTACAGAGGTTTAATATGCATGGAAGTAAACCCGTCAAGGTTCCTATTCCTATAGGTGTAAAGTTATCTACAGATCAGTGTCCCAAGACACAGGAAGAAGAAGAGGACATGTCCCTTGTTCTATATGCCAGTGCAGTTGGCATTTTGATGTATGCAATGGTTTGTACTAGACCGAACATTGCACATGCAGTGGGAGTTTTGAGCAGGTATATGTCAAAACCAGGGAAGGAGCATTGGACAGCAGTAAAGAGGGTCTTCAAGTATCTTCATGGCACCACCAGTTATGGATTGTGCTACCAAAGAAGACCGGGATTAGATAGAGTGGTGGACATACATGGCTTTGTTGATGCAGACTGGGCTGGAGATATGGATCACAGAAGATCTACAAGTGGGTATGTGTTTAACCTATTTGGAGGAGAAATCAGTTGGATGAGAAAAAGACAGGTTGTAGTGGCACTCTCAACTATAGAAGTTGAATACATGGCAGCCACTCATGCAAGCAAGGAAGCAGTATGGTTACAAATATTGTGTTCAGGTATTGGGTTGGTACCACAAGCAGTGAGATTAGATTTTGACAATCAGAGTGAAATATTCCTGGAAAAGAACCCATCTTATCATTCAAAGACAAAGCATATTGATGTCCAGTATCACTTTGTGAGAGACATGGTTGAGGAAAAGAAGGTGTTACTGGAAAAGGTTGAAACTTTGAAGAATGTTGTAGATTCATTGACAAATTCTGTGAGCACAGAAAAGTTCTCCTGCTGTAGAGTAACAATGGGCATTGTTGCCCTGGATTGTTGACTATATAATCCCCTGGACCCTTGGATGCAAAGAAAACAACAAGTGGGAGAATGTTGGGTATGTGTTATATTCTTTGCATGTGTGTGTGTGGGTGCGTCAGATAGGACAACTGTGTTTGACGATCCCTCCCACTAGAGCTCAATCGTGTGCGTCGGGTACCTTCCTAGGGGGGTCCCAGGAGGGGGGGCAGGTATGCCCCCCCTGGTTATGCGCAATGTTCAAAAATGGGCGGTAGCCCAGGGCAGTGCCCCAAATTGTTTTTTTGGGGGCGGTTTTTGCTATTTTTAGTGGATTTTGCTATTTTTAGTGGTTTTGTAAATTAATCACGAATTAAGGGATTAGGGTTTTGGTATCTACTAAATACCTAAAATCATTGTATATATTGTATGGTGAATGGTGAAATTCGATATAATGAATATAAGAAAGGTTTTTCCGGTTGAGGGTTTCCGGTATAAAATCTCTGTGTACTTTGTGTATGAGCCATTGATTAATTTTTGTCTTGCTTAAGAATCTATATGCATTGCTTTACTTTGCAGGTTTAAAAATTACAGTAACATAGTAAATGGGGTGTTATTCTCAATAAATTTAATAATCTCAAAATCTTCCTCTGTCAAAGTTCCATTGGCATTCATAGAAATTCGGGTGAGCTTTCCACATAGGTTTATCAACTTTCCTCTAAATAGCCCTATTCCTCCCAATGAAGGAGTCATAGCAGGTTTCCCTAAGAGTTCCCAAGTTCTTTTTGTCATGATATTCACCTGTGTTTCCTCATATAGAACACAGTCAATGTCAAAGTATCCTATTCTTGCTTCAAGGCATTATTTTTCTATGAAGGTCTCTTATAAGCTAACATGTCAGTGGTCATTCAAGGTTTCTTTTTACTGTACCAATACTTTCTCGGATTCTTTCTGAGATTCTTCCATAATCATAGTTTTTGAATCTACCTTAGGGTTTTCTTGTCTCATGTTCATTCCTTCAGGCTTATCAATCATTCTAGGGAAATCCAATACTTCATGGTCCACAACTTTGCAACAAAGAAAACTAGGACTTCTTCCAGGGAATTCGTTAACAAGGTGTCCCAGTTTTCTGCAACTGTAACAGAGGGTTAATCCTCTCTTTCTTTGAAATGATACCGAGTCTTTCCTGCTAGGATCATAGTAGCTAACCTGCAAACATTTATTTATAGGATCCTGGATCCACTTGTCAGTCCAAACATTCATTTTATGCATAGGTATAACATATCTTTCACTATTCTTATCAGATCTATGGATATCAAACCTTCTTTCATCTATTAGTGCCCTAGTTTTCAAGCTAGGACAAAATCTATTAGACATACCTAGATCCATACTGTTGAAACAAAAAATTCCACTTATCTTACTTCTACAAATCACAAAGATTTCATATCTAAAACGTTTCACTATTCTTACCTTTATCAGAGCACAGAGCTTACAGATCTTACCTCTTTTATTCAAATTTAACCTCTTTTCTTCAAATCATAGCTCATTCTTTAGAAAAACGCTTTATAAATGAAGTATAATATTGCACACTAGAATGAAAGATATATGCATAAATCTTTCATAGTTTCAAGACGTATCTTTGCACAAAGATTCTTCTTCCTTAGGTCCCAGCAATCACAGTTTCAGGTGCAAGCAACATAACCATTTGTTGGCACAGGAGAAGAACTAGGGTTAAACGCTACCACAACACACAAACAAAAACTTAACTACCAGCCCTTTCAGCAACACATATGAAGCATATGAAGTCTCACCCGAGGTAGAGGCAGGGGTGGTTGCAGGACTCAGGCGTCTGCAGCCTTAACTAAGACACAGATTTGTGATTGTAATACTTAATAGATAACTTACCACTGAAAGTTCATCAATATTTAACCACCATATACTTCACAGATAAAACATAACATCGCATCATTCAACCAGATACGATGTATCTAAGAACTTATCATACAGAGGTCGATTAGATCTAGCAGATTCAAGCACTAAGCACATTCACATAGGTCATATCTACATCCATATACATCATTAGCACAAATCATAAATAGATCTATCTATTTATCTATATCAAATCACTTAGCAAGTAAATACATAAACACATCAAGACATTGCACAAAGCATAGAAACACAACATGTACGTGGTTCATCCCCACCCTGGGGCTACGTCCACCAACTCTTTTTCTTTATTATCTTTGTCAAGCTTCTTAGGGGTGCATAGCATCAAAATCCTACTCCATAGAAGACAGGAGATATGCATGCACTCCGCCAAATCCTTCTTCTTTGAGCTAGGGTACAACACCAAGCCTTCTTACAATTACTTGCATGTAGCTCTGCAAGTCTCACATAGTATGCACAAAGCATCTACAATCTATACTTAACACTTAGCCCAATATCACATAGATATATTTCTATCATCACATAGATGCCCCTCATTACATTTCCTAGGAATCTATTTATACTTTACAAAATAGGCCTAAGCATGGGTAAACCCATGGTCTGACATCCAATACCCATTACATAATCCCAAATCCCAAAAAGGACCCAAAAAGGGTCGAGATCCCGGGATCTCTACTTCGTCTTGTGCTCTACCTTCAACAGGCTTTCGAAGTCCCAAAATAGGTCAAACTTGACCAAGGAACTCCCAAAACTTGGTCAAGGGCTAACAAGGTGTTGGTTTAGCTTGAGGCTACATAATAGTGAGGTTGTGGCACATGGTTTGACGTAAGGTTTTATGGTATTTGGTTTATGGATAGAGTGATGAATTCTTAGATAAATTTTTATTTTTATATTGGTGTATGTCTTTGGTATATGGTTGAGGTACATGTTGGGTACATGGTTGAGAAAATTAGTTGATGAGTTGCACATACATGAGGTGTATAGTTTTTGAGTTGGCACATACATGAGGTGTATAGTTGATGATGTTGGTACATCTTGATGATTCAAGTTTGATGCATGGTTGATGCATGGTACATGTTGGTTTAGGTTATTGGTACATGTTGTTTGGTATAGATTGATTGGTATAGGTTGTTAGAAGTTATTGGTACAAGTTGACAGTGACAAGTTGACAATCGCAATGGTTGATTCAGTGACAGTGACAGGTTGTCTACATTTGGCATTTATATTTCAGGGTGGCTGGACGTGTCAAGGATCGGTGGTTGTAGCCACCTTCTAGTTGTAGACGGAGAACATAGGGGGTTTTAGCCTCATTCTCGTTGTAGACATAGAATTGGGAAGTTGAATCTTCCCTCAGGTTGCAGCCTGAAAAACTAGGGGGTTTGAGCCTCCTCCTAGTTGCAACTGGAAAATGAAGGAAGTTGGTGCTTCTAATGAATGTAATTCTTCAATACATATAAGAAAAAACATGTTGTGGTTTTCTCCCGCTTTGGGTTTCTACATAAAAACACTAGTTTAATGTGTATGTGTGTGATTGCTCATTTTTTCAATGTTTATTTACTCTATAGATATTGGATTATAATGCTACATTGATATATAACACTTGAATTTTTGGAGAAAAAGTATTTGATTTCTCTATTACTGATTCACCCCCGCTCTTAGTAATCCAACATGTTCATCACATTATGATTATGGGGAAATTCTCATCACATTCGACCAAAGGGTATGTTCATCACATTGTGATGTTGCTATTCTTGTGAGAATGTGATGATACTATGTTTGTTAGAATGAAACATTATGGCTATGTTTGACACATTAGGATGACGTTGAAATTATCGTCACATTGTGATGATGAGTCTATTTTCATCACATTGCGACACTACTATGTTTGTCATGTGACGTACCATATATAATGAATATATATATATATATATATATATATATATAATTAAACACAACATATAAATGAATTAAATGCATCATATAAAAAATGAGTTAAACAAATAATAAACACATATAATTTATGTTGGATGAGAGGTAATTAAAAAATCAACATAAGTATAAATGCATCATATATATAATGAATTAAATGTAACATATATGAATTAAACAAATCATAAAAACATTACAAACCCATATTTTCATTCAAATAGGTCATCTCTTTGCAATATTGGGCTATGTTTGTCACAATAATACATTGGGTTGCATACATCACATTTTGACAGTGGGTTATGCTTGACAGATTGCAACATTTCAAACTATTTCTCACGTTATGACATCAATATATTTGCATCATATTGTGGTGATGATGCATTGTTCATCACATTTCGATAATATGCCCATCTTCATCACATTGTGAGGATAGTACAATTCTTGTCAGATTACGACGACATGCTATGTTCATCAGTTGTGATGGTGCTATCCTTGTTAGAATTTGATGATATCATGTTTGTCACAACTCTACGTTCATCACATTAGGATGATGGGGCTATTTCCATCACATTGTGATGATGAGGCTATGTTCATCATTTTGTCACAATGAGGCTATGTTTGTCACATTGTGACAATATGGTTATTTTCATCACAATGTGACAACGGGGATATGTTCATGACCTTGTAATCCAAGGGAAATTCTCATAGAATTACGAAATTACTATGTTTTTCATGTGATGCTACCATGTTCATCACATTGTGACAATATAGGTATGATCGTCACACTGTGAAAAAAGGGTTATGATCATCACATTGCAATGATGGAGAAATGCTCATCACATTGCAATGATGAGGCAATTCTCATCACATGGCGATGGGGTGGTTTGCATAATGTTGCAATGATTAGGATATGTTCATCATATCATGATGAGGAGGCTAGGTTTTTCACATTATGAAAATATGGCAATATTCATCACAATGTGACTATGTAGTTAGGTTTGTCATATTACTACGATAGAGAAATGTAACATCACATTGCGACATTACTATGTTTGTCATGTGAAACTACCATGTTTGTAACATTGTGATAATATGGTTATGTTCAACATGTTACCAGAACAGGGCTATGTTTGTCAAATTACAATGGCAGGGCAATGTTCGTCACATTGTGATGTTACTATGTTTGAAATATTGTGATGCTACTATGTTCATAACATTGCAACATTACTATGTTCCTCATGTTACAAAATTTAATTTTGTTCATCAGATTGCAAGTTCACGTTATGTTTTTCACATGACAAGGTTGGTTTATGTTTGAGACATTACAAAAATGAAGTTTTGGGTAAGTTAAAAGAAAATATTTAATGAAGTTTTTCCTTTGTCACAAAGATAGGAACATTTAACTGATGTGATATATTACATTGAAAGAAAATTATAATCATACTTGTTTTAAGGACATTGATATAAAATCATCCTTAACTTTATAGATGATAATTTTTAATTGTTCTAAAGACATCAATAAGAAATCATTTTGAACTTTGTAGATGATGAATTATACTTGTCTAAGGATATTGATACTAAATCTACTTGATTTTTACTTGTTATAAGAACATTGAATGAAAAACATTTAGTAATTTGTACTTTTTATAAGAACATTGATAGAAAATCATCTATAACCTTACAATTTACAATCTTTCTCAAGATTAAATACATTTACAAATTTATATTGTTTCTTACATATTAAATATATTTACAATTTAATGGATTAAAATTAAATTACTATTAATATTTAAATTGAATTCAATATACAATATCAATCTAAAGGGTTGACATCAATATACAATATCACTCTAAAGGGTAGTATGGATAGTAGATGGAAAGACAAAGGTAGTAAACATAATAGTGGTACATTTAAATTACTACTAAGGGTTGACATAAATATACAATATCACTCTCTAATGGTTGAGATCAATGACAACCAACAATCCATACCAATTGTCCATCAACCTAATCCAACTATCTGACATATCATCATCATTAAGTACCTCATACGTGCGAGCAAGGTCCTTAAACTTTTATAGATATCTACCCTTGTATGGATGGTTTTTGATGGAGACCTTTCTGTAATATTTCTTCATTCATTATATGAATCATTATTTGGAACTTCTCGGATTTCATAATACCTAGTACCTAGTGTTTTCGTTTTTCTTAGGGGCATGAGATCCAAACATTTTTACTTACGAAAAATAATCAAAAGAAACCCCTCTGGAAAAAATTATTGAAATATCCAACAACTTTAGGCAGAAATAGAGGGCAAATGGAGAGTCTTTGTCCATCAATTAAACCTACAAATATAAATACAATCAGATGCCAACAAATATTGTTGGGAATAAATTTTACAAGTGCAGAGAAAAATCCTTGAAAATGCCTTCAGGGAAAAATCCTTCAATACGCCTTCAATACCAATTTTGGGAAACACAACTTCACGCCCCTGAAGGGGAGATTCATTCGATAAACACTATGTGTTTCCTACTCTATCCAATGCAATTTCAAATACTGTGCACCAAACAGGCTACACAACAAAGTTTGCAAGACCGTTGTGTAGTACACAAACCGCTCAGTTTGTTTCATGGTGTGAATACACACACTTAATGAAATGATTTATGAATGTAGAATAAAACAATGCTATGATTAGCACATAAACTCAGAAACAATACAGAAACTTTTTTAATACACAAAAGCTCTATATTAATGAAGCTCGACGTTGTGTGAGAATACAACATACAATGACAAAGATGAGCTACGGCTCTAATGACTTCTTCTTTCAACTCTTCAACTATTTTTGGTTATATCTAACTCTCTTCTTCTTCTTTACGCATGAATTGATTCTCTTAATATTTATCAACTAACTAAGAGACTCAGACTTATATAGACATTGACTTATACTTCCTACAAAAGATAAGACCAAATCAACATTAAAGACTGTCATTAATTTGACTGACTCTTCAACCACCTACTAGAGCTCGAGAAGATAGAGATCTGCTCCATTTATAACTTCTTGCTTTCTGACTCACTTTTGAGTAAATTTTTGACTTTGCATATAATGTACCCCAAATTTACCAAATAGAAACAAATCTGTTAGGTGCATTCAAGCTCATTGACTCTACAATACTTGTTCAAGAATAATTGTATTGTTGTCACTATTGGACTTAATGTTGTACCTCTTTTTAATTTAGATGTCTGCGATCAAGATAGCTATCTTGTTTAAGTAATTCATCCTATCACATGGTTACAATGCATAAGAACTACGGTCAATAGACTAGATTAGATTCTACTCAATAATGTTTGTTTTATCAAATATAATGTCTGTAATTGCTTACTATATCTATTAGCGACTATGGTATCCATATCATAACATGGATATTATTATTATCATTATATATCTATATAAGTGGTTTATCATTATATATATATATATATATATATATATATATATATATATATCTTAGCACATTCAGTTTTGTAACCGTTAAGTGAAATCTTCACACTTACCTATATATATAATCCCACACATGGGGTTCTTAGAATATACCACTATGATATATATATATAATCCGACACATGGGGTTCTTAGCATATACCACAATATAATAATTACTCGTTATATATATATATATATCATTCCCATATATATATTGTAGGTTACATGAACGATTACACATTTGGACTATTCCAACAATTGTATTGTTGTAACAAGACATTCCACCATATTATAGCTCATATCCTAACACATTAAATTAGTTGTTATGCACACATTTGTTATTGTTAAAAAGGGACTAATATAAGGTGGTTCTTACAATGCATATATTGACATATCATACAGAATAATGCATCTGGTTCTGCAATGGTGCCACGTCTAAACCTATACTTAACAACGTTAACCCTACCCAACGCATGTCATATCCTAGAAAAGAATATGTTTGGAAGCCATGTTATTGGTGGGATCATATTGGTCTGCAATGCATTTACCAATGGCTATTACAAGAGGAGTCTGAAATCGTATTGGAAATTTAGGCAGTCACGCCCAATGTGGGCTTGTCATATCCATTCATTCACATGGCTATAGTATTATTCATTCCCATCAAAAATTACTCCTTGTTGGCAATGTGTTCAAGGTTTAATCCATTCGTTGTTTCCCTTTGGCTTCATGAAAAACCTCCTCTACTCTGTGTGTGATTTGGTCTCTGTGCATACCATGTGGCTCCATTCTTGTGTAAGGTTGGCAATTTGGAAAACGGAACTCGACCCTAGTAACGAATATGAAAAACGAACCCCAGTCAGGTTCCCCTCCACGCAAGGTAAAACCTGAACTTCTTTCTTCATAATTTTATGTAACTCTCGTGGATAAAATTAGCTTGGGAACTATTGGGTGTTATCAATATTTAATATTTCGCCTTCGTGGGTGTTTTCTCCTAGGGTTCCCTTGTGGCCTGGAGTTATCTTTCCTGGATGATTCTTCTGTGTTATTTTTGTTTTCTTTCTTTACTATGTAACATTGTTAACAATTAGCACTTACGCATATAATATTGTTTATTAACTATGGGAAATCTTGAAATCCATGTGATGTGTTAGAGAGTTAACCCTGCAAATTTGTAACTCTATCCTAGCCATTATTTTATCGTTCTGGTGTATTTACAAATATACCCTGCGAAAGAAACATGCACAGTTTAAAAGATTCATGACCGACATTACCACATTATGGTATTTTGGATTTAACTCTACATGAACATATAAATTTATATATATACATGATAGGCCCTCTATGAGATTCATAGATTCAGTCTATGCAATTTTATTCACTGTGTAGATTTGTGAAAAGTAGGGCAATCAATCTTTCTGTGGTTATTTCGCCATTCACATTTATGTGTAAAGTAACAATAAATATTATATTTTATGATTTAACCTCTGAACTCCATACATCAATAAATATAGGGAAACAAATAATCCACTGCTTGTAATTTATGTTCGGTGAATATGAATTGGGTGATTTTCACCTTCTGGTTCATAATTTCACCTTCTGTGTTTTTAAAGGCAAGAATTGATATACAAATACACTTTAACATAGGCCTTTTGTCCGTTGATTTCTATGATATTTTATATGGCATAATTACATATATAAACCTCAATCTCGAACCTCTGTTCATAAATTCCCTCTATGGTTAAATAGTTAAATATGTATTACTTCGGTTTACACAAAGTAGTACAGTAGAACCTTTCTCGTACTCTAACTTGATCCCTTTGAATTGTAATTGTTTTTCCTTGATTTTACTGTGTACATACTCATAATATTATTCTCTGTGTATGGAAAAGGGTTACTTGCCCATATGCGAAAATCCTAACTAAGCCAGTGAGATATTCCCCTTAAATCCTTCTTGTTCCATGTACTTACACAACATTGTAAAATTCGTAAACCTACGCTCTGTGTATATATATAAAGCATCGATTTCCCTTTGTGGGACCCCTGACTGTGCACTATGTGAGTTATTCTAACTCTTTGTAAATTGTAGTTTAAGATCTGGGTATGTAAAGGCATTGGTTTACCCTCTCAAGGTTGTGCAACTATGCTCTGTTTATTTAATTCACACTGTGTAACTTATAACTTGTATAATTTCTTTATCGTTGTATGATTCATAACTTGTATATTTTCTTTACTCCTGTGTGATTCATAACTTGTATATTTTCTTTATTCCTGTATGATTTATGAATTGTATCTTTAAATTATTGTTGTTATAAATTGTATCTTGCATTCTGTGCTTATAAAAAAGCATTAACTCAAATTTTCGTCAATTAATGATGGGGCCCTGATTCATTTTTGCGAGGGTACCCATCAGCTAGATTATGGATCCACTTTCCCCCTTTGTTCATGGATGGATCATTGAAAAAGTTCTAGTGGAGACTTGGTCCTTCATCGAGCTCAAGATAAGTAATTATTTTATCTTTTCTTTTTAAAGTAATTTCCATTTAAATGAATAGTATAGTTTATTAAGATCTACCCTTTTATCTCTGCAGGTTTATACAGTTCGAGGGAAATAAATCAAGGAGAGACTTCTTACTCGAAAAGGTATTCAAGTTCTGATCTTGGTACTTAGACATGACTTCTTTGATTTTGTATACTAGTGCTAAAGGAGTCTTTACCATAGGGTACTCCATTGTAATAAAATTTGAACAATGATTTCATGGCTATACAGGTTGTTTGTAATTTACTTTCAATTGAATATACAGGTTGCTGAAACCATTTTGAACAAGATTCAATTATTGTAATATCTACTGTAGCATGTATTTGTATACTATTGAACCATTGTTTATCTGTGGATTATAAACATAAATAATTTGTAATTTTTATAGAGAAGGATTGTTATCTGTTCCATCTATTTCTTATGAAACTTATACAGAATTCTGAAATAGTAACTCTACATATGTCTATATCCAATTCAATGGTTATTATGAACACAGTAGCAGTCCTATTTCCTTTAAGCTTGAATACATATATATACCAGTATACACAATTATTTATGTAGAATCATAACCCTACTTAATGATTAGTAGTAACCTACAATAATTCTCTCGTTTACTTATGCATGATTACACATATGTAAATATATGTACCACTATCTATATATGTATAAATAATCATCACATAAACAATATAATTCCCAACATCTAATAATCAAGAGAATATTAACCTGAAACAAAGTAAAGGTACATATTTGAATCTGATGTTGGGACACAAATGGAACAACCATGTTCCACCCAACCATAGAACATAACAACGAAGTTTACTTGCTCCGTTCACCACCTATCCTGACAATGAGTCCATAAGGGAGAATTGAAATGATCCTCCATTGCTACAGTTCTTTTCCACATATCATAAATTCCTTTGTTTCACGTTAAACAGTGTTCATAACAAAAAATAGTTTCCTTTCTCCAGCATACTAAGAAACGCCCTTCCTCCTCTATATGTTGTATTTATATGCATCTTGTGCGTAGTTCTTTCCTTCCCTCCTTGGTAATTTTCACATATTTACAAATCCCTGATTTTTAGGGGCTGCTAGTGGTCAAATTCCTCATTTTCAACTTGTAAAAATCATCCCTGAGGAAACTCAAATCTGTTCCCCACTCATGGAGTCATGGTTAGTTGTTTTTAACTTGGGTGTTCCATTTGTCCCCCATCATTTAATTTATAAAATAGTTTGTCTTTTACATGTGTCACAATCAAATAATTTAGTTGGGCAAGTCAAAGATCTTCCGAACAGTCATAAATAATTAATTACAATAATCAAATTCCAAATTCAGATTTGCCATAAATGGAAAATAATTTCCAAATCTAAATTTGCCAATAACGGAAATTTCTTCCCAAGTACACTTATAATTTAATAATCAATTATTTTGTGGGATATTACATCCTCTCCCCCTTAAGTAAAACACTCTCCTTAGTGTTCATTTCTCTCTCGGAATAGGGTTGGATAAGATTTCCACAAATCTTCCTCCAATTCCCAAGTGGCCTCCTCAGGACTAAAGTTCTTCCATTGCACTTTTACCTGGGGGGATGACTCTCTTTCGTAGTATTGTTTCTTTCCTGTCCAGAATGCATAAAGGTTCCGCTTGGAACTCACATTTTGGTTCCACCTACACCATGTTCCAATCAATGATGTGAGTAAGATCATGAATATACTTTTTCAATGAAGAAACAGGAAAATCATTATGAAATTTTAAATTTGCAGGAAGTGCAAGTTGATATGCCACGGGTCCAATTCGAGCTAAGATATCAAAGGGGCCACAAAACATAGGTGAGAACTTTGAACAATTTTCTAGCTTTAGGGTGCTTCTCCTTGCTTTGACTTTTAAGTATACATGGTCCCCAAATTCAAATTCCTTGTGTCTCCTTTTTAAATTTGCGTAGACTTTATGTCTATCTTGTGCCTCTTTTAAATTATGTTGTACCTTTGTTACCATTTTCTCCATTTCCTAGAGCATTTCTAGTCCCATAATAAGTCTGTCAATTGGATTATCCCAGCTAATAGAAGTTGTACATTTTATTTCGTATAATGCTTCGAAGGGAATCATCTTAGCTGACGTCTGATAGCCATTATTGTACGCAAATTCCACTAAGTGTAGGTATTCCTCCCACTTAGTTGGTTTCATTCTTACATACATTTGTAACATGCCTTACACAATCTGATTCGTTTGTTTGGTTTTCCCATCCTTTTGTGGATGGTATCTTGTGTTGAAATTCAGGTTAGTATCCAACCTTGTAAACAATTCCTTCCAAAATGGTGACGTAAATTTGACATCTCTATCTAGAATCACCACTTTAGGAATTCCATGCAATCTAAATATTTCCTTCATAAATATTTCAACCATATTAATTGTTTTATAAGTAGATTTCACAGGTATAAAATGTGCAGACTTGCTAAGTTTATCAATTACTACCATAATCGAGTCATTTTGATTTTGAGTTTTAGGCAAACCTATGGAGCAGGTCCGCTAGATGTTGATATTCCACCTTTACCTGTTGAAAATCTAGGCATTTATTTAAGTATTCAGTTGTTTCACTTTTCATGTTAGGACAATAAAACAATTTTCTTAAAGTTGTTACCATTTTCTAGTATTTTGGATGACCAGAATATGGATTTTTGTGCAATTCATCCATAATTGTTGACTTTAAATCAACAGAATTAGGTATGTACAACCTGTTTTTGAACCTTATTAGTCCATTTTATCCAAACACATATCTGTTTTGTCCAATTTTTCTTGATTTCCTTGTAACTTTGTTATTGTTTTGATGTATTTTTCATCATTGGAGCTTGCATATTTTATTCTTTGTTTGATGTCATTTTATTCTTTGCTAATACTTATCTCAAACAGTCTATTACTCCTTCGACTTAAGAAATATGTGAATTTGTTTTGTTTGTGTTTGATGTGAATTAATTCAAATTCAAATTCACTCAATAAGGAAAACCACCTTGATTGCCTTGCATTGAGATCTGGTTGACTGAATAAGAATTTCACTCCACTGTTGTCGGTTAGCAGCAAAAATTTCCTCCCCATTGAATAATGTCACCACATTTTTAGCACATGAATTACAACTTCTAATTCCAAATCACGTGTGACGTAGTTTCGTTTATGTTCTTTCAATTTACGTGATTCATAGCAAATGGCATTCCCCTCTTGAGTAAGGACACCTCCCGATCCTTCTTTGCTTGCATCCACGCAAATTGTAAAGTCTTTATCAGGGTTTGGTACCCTTAAAATGGGTGATGTAGTTAAAAATTATTTTAGCTTACTAAAGTTGTCCTGACATTTTTGCGACCACGTAAACCTCATTCCCTTTTTCTGTAGAGATGTGATTGGGTACACGATCTTAGAAATTCCTTTGATAAATTTGTGGTAGTAACCCGTAGTTCCAATAAATGATCTGATGTCTATTACATCCTTAGGGATATGCCATTCCATAATGGCTTTTATATTCTATGGATCAACTGTGATACCTTCTTTGGATATCACATGTCCTAGGTACTATATTCTTTTTTTATAGAAGTCACATTTGTCAAATTTTTCATACAACTTGTGTTTCCTTAAGGTCTGCAATACTATTTTTATATGTTCTTCATGTTCTTCTTCCATTTTCGAATAAACTAAAATGTCATCGATACATACCAATACACATTTAGCCAAATATTGACTAAATATACCATTCATCAAACACATAAAGGTTTCTTGTGTGTTAGTAAGACCAAATGGAATAATGACAAACTCATAGTGTCTTTATCTCATTCTAAAAGTTGTTTTATTTATATCTTCATCCTTTATTTTGACTTGGTGATAACCAGACCTTGAATCTAACTTAGATAAAATCTTTTCTCCTCCCACTTGGTCAAACGGGTTGTTAATTCTAGGTAGAGGATACTTATTTTTAATCGTCATGTTGTTTAATTGTCGATAATCAATACATAACCTTAAAGTTACATATTTATTTTTAACAAAAAGGACCAGTTCTCCCCAAGGCGAGACACTTGGTCTGATATATTCCTTATCCAAAAGTTCTTGCAACTGAATTTTCATCTTTGTTAATTTGGGTAAACTCATCCTATAGGGTGCCTTAGATATCAGGGTAGATCGAGGCAGTAGATCGATAGAGAAATCTATCTCTCTTCTTGGAGACAATTATGGTATTTTGTCCACAAATATATCTCTAAATCCATGTAATACTTTAAAGTCTTCTCGACTGGGTTTATCTTCCTTTTATAACAAATTAGTTACTTGAATAACATAAAATTTTCAACCTTTATTCATGCATTTCTTAAACTGCATGGCTGAAATATGTAATGCCCCCGTTCCGAGCCGAGCAGGCGCTACTTCGTGGAATAACAGTCTCATACTTATTTCTATATATAAGACATGCATTTAAGCAAATGAAACACATTTAAACTTAGAGTAACCATAAGAATTACCGCTATTATAAATAATCAATGGATTTAACATTAATTCGTATGCACAGAAGAATACATGATAATATAAATACACATGCATGCATAAAAGTAATTAAAACATCATCTGGTACTTATCTTGAAATGGTGGTAATTCCACTAGCCAGGTGCAAGCCTTCCACAAACCTCCCAGTCTAAGACCACACTTCTCATCAAGATCTGCAGTGGGTCACCCCCAAGCTGGGACTAAGATCCACCCCCAAGGAAAGGAATCCTAGGCTAGGTTGATGTTACAGGGTAAACACACAGTCACAAGGAAGGAATTCTCTTCTAGGAACCATGCATACTCACTACTCACAGACTCTCCTTCCCCACATGCCTTCTCCACCCCAGAAGTATACACCTTCTCTGTCACCTAGAAAATCCTTCGGCTGCTAACCTCCCTTGCCTTGGGTTTCAGCAACAGACCGGACTGGAAGTCTCTGAGCTCTGTGGCAGCTACAGGGTTCCTTCCAAGAGTTCTCTCCTTCTTCTGCGCACTCTCTCACCTGGAGAGAGTCGCTCACAGGCCCAACAACCTATTCTTCCAACTTCAACCACCTCTCTCACCTGGAGAGAGTGTTGTAGAAACTGGCCAACAAACCACATAGGATCAAACACTACACATCCACCACAATCAACAGGAATCCAGACACGAACACCCCAGGGCAGCTACAGATAGGTGCAATAGCATAACCAGGCTTAGCAGGGATGGGACACTTTTGTTTTCTCAATCTGGAAACATGGGATAGACTCACTCTGGATTCTTAGGGATGCGTGATGAGTTTTCCACGCAGGGGTCAATTCAGACTCCACGGTTTAGAACAAAGAAGGGGTGTACCAACTTTCTAGAACAAACACAAAAATTTTCCCGAAATCAACACAGGCTTCTGGTTCAGGGGATGTATGGTTCAAAAGATACACGAGGTCTCTTCCATAGGTCGAATTGATTCACGCTCAGACAGTCAGGTAGAATGGAGGAGAACCCCCCACAATGGCTCATCTTAGTCGTTTTATTTGCATGGGCTTGGGTTGACACTTGTCACCAATGAATCTGCATGCTTCCATTAGTGTGCGTTCCTCCCACCATCTGGAAGTCACATGTCCTTCCAAAAGAACTTAGGATAAAAATATATTATTCACATGTCTTTTTGGAATAATATTAAAATATTATTCTCAAGACTTAAGCCCTTAGGATTATCCCCTAGGCTCCACACTTAGACCCTCTTCCCACCTTCCGACCCTCTAATCCCTTGCCCACTGTATGGAAGATTAGTCCCCCATCACTCATTCATCGTGGACGGTCTGAACACAGCGGTGTTTATATTTTATTAATGTTCTGCATTGATACATGTACAAAATCAAGCTCTTGGCCTTCAACCCTTAGGCTCTCTGGCATAACAATCACATAATCCCACCAACTTATATAAACTTGGCTCACCATCCTATAAAACATATTTACAATTCATTTCATAACCAAAATTTACCACTGGGCTCAACCTTGGGGACATTACAATCCCCCTCCCCTTATTTCTGCACTGTCCTCAATGCAACTTTACACAACATCTGCAAGCTTTTCAAAATTTTCAAAATGATGTAGGTACTCTACCCGCATAACATATTCATGCTCCCATGTTGCATCCTTAGGACCGTAACAGGTCCACTGGACCTTTACAAACTTTATAGCTCGATTCCAGAGCTACTTTATTTTCCTATCCAATATGCGCACAGGATGCCCTTGCAGGACACCCTCTGGTTCCACCTGAATCACATTCTAGTCGATAACATGATTAACATCAGGTATATATTTATTAATAAATGAAACATGAAACACATTATGTACAGTCATAGATGCAGGTAATGCAAGCATGTATGCAACTGGCCCAATCCTTTCCAGGATTTCAAATGGCCCACAAAATCTTGCTGCCAACTTGGCGCAACTTCCCAGCTTCGGGGAACTCCTGTTAGTTTTCACTTTCGGGAAAACATGATCACCCACTTTGAATTCTCGGTGGTTTCTGTTCTTATTAGCATAAAGTTTCTGCCTGTCCTAGGCAACTTTCAAATTCTGTTAAATTTTATCATTTGGTCCTCCATCTCCTTGAGCAACTCTGGCCCAACTACTACTTTATTAGCTGGATTATCCTAGCTCACTGCAGTGTTGCACTTTCTTCCATAAAGTGATTCAAATGGGATAATCTTCAATGATGCATGATACCCATTATTGTAGGTGAATTTTACCAAATGCAGGTAGTCTTCCCATCTTGATGGTTTTTCCATCACATACATTCTCAGCATCTCTTCTATTACTCTGTTCACCCTCTCTGTCTGTCCATCAGACTCAGGATGATATGCTATACTAAAGTTCAGATTTGTTCTGAATCCTTTGAACAGTCCTTTCCAGAAATTCGAGGTGAATTTCGAGTCCCTATCAGACACAATCGTTTTAGGAATTACATGCAACTGTGCCACCTCCTTTATGAAAATATCAACAACATCTGCTGCCTTGTGAGTAGTTTTCAGTGGAATAAAATGGGCATCTTTTGTAAGTTTGTCCACCACAACAATGATCGAATCATGCTGCTTGCTTGTTCTGGGAAATCCTGTAATAAAATCCATGGTCATCACATCCCACTTCCACTCTGGAATGGGAAAAGGCTGCAACAAACCTGCTAGGTGCCTATGCTTAGCCTTAACTTTCTAGCATTCCATACATTTGGCGATGTATTCATTGATCTCCCTCTTCATACCCAACCAAAAGTAATGTCTTTTGACTGCTTCCATAGTCTTCTGATATCCAGGGTGTCCATCATACGTCACGTTATGCATTTCTTTTAGAATCGCAAGTTTCAATTCCTGGAGATTGGGTATATACACTTTGTCTTTATACAAAAGTAATCCATTAGCTTCCAAGGTGTAACTTTCCTTTTTCTGTGGTCTCTTATGCTGTTGTAGCTTTTCTACTAAGTCTCTGTACTGCAAATCAACATTTTCAACTTCCAAAATTCTACCCTTGATATCAGTCCTGTACATGCTAATGGCTGAAGTATGTAAGTCATGCAATTTTATGTTGAGTGCATCAGCCACCTTGTTTTCCTTCCCCTTGATATACTTGATATCAAAGTCATATTCACACAGAAACTCCAGCCACCTACTTTGTCTAGCGTTTAAAGTTGGCTGATCAAACAAATATTTCAGGTCATTGTGGTCTGTTCTCAATTCAAATCTCCTTCCCATGAGGTAATGTCTCCATTTCCTCAGAGTGTGGATGATTGCTACCAGCTCCAAATCGTGAGTGGCATAATTGTTTTCATGCTCTTTTAGCTTCTTGGAATCTTAACAGATTACAAATCCATCTTGGCTGAGAACTCCTCCCAACCCTTCCTTACACACATCTATGCACACCACGAAATCCATATTTGGATCCGAAATCCTCAATATTGGAGCACTGGTTAACAGTTGCTTCAATTGCTAGAAACTATTCTCACACTCTTCAGTCCACTGAAACGTTTTCTCCTTCTTTTGCAAGGAAGTGATGGGATGAGCTATCTTTGAGAACCCTGCTATAAATCTTTTGTAGTAGCTCACCTCACCCATAAAGGATCTAAATTCCACCACATTCCTTGGCGCTGACCATTCTCGGATGTCCTCAACCTTCTCAAGATCCACAGTGTTCCCTTCTTCTGAAATAATGTGCCCCAAGTAATGGATCTACCTTTGGTAAAATGAGCATTTGTTCAATTTGGCATACAGTTGGTGTCCTCTCAACACTTGCAGCACCAGTCTCAAGTGTTGCTCATTCTCTTCCTCTGACTTGGAATACACCAAGATGTCATCCAAGAAGACTATGGAAAACTTGTCTAAATAGTCCCTGAATACACCATTCATCAAGTACATAAAAACAACAGGTGTGTTTGACAGTACAAACGACACCACTGTGAACTTGTAATGACCGTATCTTGTTCTAAAGGAAGTCTTGCTGATGTCCTCATCCTTTATTAGTACCTGGTGATATCTTGATCTGAGATATATCTTTGAAAATATTTTCACACCCTTCAACCGATCGAAAAGATCATCGATCCTCGACAGAGGATATTTGTTCTTGACAGTTACCTTGTTCAACTGTCAGAAATCAATGCACAACCTCAACGTCCCATCCTTCTTCTTCACGAACAAGACCGGGGCACCCTAAGGTGACACACTGGGGTGAATGTGTCCCTTCTTTAGAAGCTCTTCATGCTGTAATTGTAACTCTTTCATCTCTGGCGTACTCATTCTATATGGAGCTTTCAACACTAGAGCTGCTCCAGGCATCAAATTTATAGAAAAATTGATGTCTCTCTTCGGAAGTAGTCTAGGTACCTCCTAAAATATGTCTTTGAACTCTGTGAGTAACTCATGGTCTCCAATCCTTGAGACTTCATCTCTAGATGCTTCCTCCACATGGGCTGTAAATAATTGACATCCTTTTCTATAACACTTCTTCAGCTGCATGGCTGAGATTTCTATAACAACCATAGCTCTAAGAATCCCTTGGATTGTTTTCTGATTCCCCTCCTCATCCAGGCATGTAGACCTCTTCTTACGATAGTCTAGGAGGGCATGATGTTGGTCTAACCAGTCCATTCCAATTAAACAGTCATAAGAGCCTAAAGGCAGAATATTCAATTCAGCCTTCGTTCTCAGTCCTTTCATGTCCATAGGAAAGGACTTCAACTAAGTGACTTTCCTCTTGGTTCATGTAGCCAACTATACTAACCAAGTCTTTTCAGGTTTTCTTCTTGATAAATGAAAACTTTCCACCACCCAAGGATCTACATAACTATGGTTGGCCCCTGAATCGATTAAAATAATAAATGGTTGGTTGTTAATCATACCTTCCACTTCGATCATGTGTGATTGAAATTTTTCTTGCTTGTTTTCCAAGGCTACGTAGATCCTTGGCATTCTATTGCCCATATCCTCCACTATTTCAACTTGCTGAACATTGTGGATGGTTCTCGCTTTATCTTTTCTATGGGGGAAGTCTTGGTACATATGGTTTCCTTTACAACCCCAACACTCCATAGGTGGCAGTCTGGGCATTTGTTCACCCACTTCAGCCTTCCTGGGCTCTCTAAAGGATGGTTGTCTCTGAGGACTGTTTCTGAAAAAGGGGGGCTTGTTTCCCTTTAGCCTCTGCTCTTTCCTGAACTTCTTCTGATCATCCCAAACCTTCCAAAAAGTAGGCCTTTCTCTTTTTTGTTCATACAAGCATTTTTCCCTTCTTATTGTTTCTTCCATAGTCTTGGTATCATCATACTAGATCTTGTCACTAATGGAAGGTGGCAGTCCACTCAGATATCTCTGAATATTGACAGCCTCATCTTTGATGAATGGAAAATACTTTAGTAATTCTAAAAACCTTCGTTTGTATTCATCAATGGTCATGCTGCCTATATTGAGTTTGAATAACTCCTTCATCTTTCTATCATAGTATCTTTTAGCCAGGTATTTCTTCTCGAAATACCCCTTGAAATCCTTCCAAGTGACATCTTTCTCTCTGATGTACTGCACGTACAAAAACTAATCCCACCACATGGATTCTTTTCCTTTCAATTGATACATCACGATTATTCCTTCTTCATGAGCGGTATAATTCTACAGTTGGAACTATTTCCTCATGCCAAGCAACCAGGTTTCAGCATATTCCTCCTTCTTATGTTCTCCATCGAACATTGTAGGCTTGATATTTTTCATCTCTCCCTTCAATTCATCCACTCCAGATCTTCAATGTTTTATGGTAGGGGATGGGCTTGAACTACCGCGTGCCACCCTACTGGAATGCTTTGGAGAGCAATGATGATTTTTTCTACCACTCCTCGATCTTCTTCTCCTCTCAAGGGTTTTGACACTTCTTGATGTTCTTTTCCTCTCAGGGGTCCTACAACTCTCTGTCTTGCTTGAGTCACTCCCCTTCTCCAATTTCCTTTCTATTCTTTCCAGACTCTTCAACATTTTTAAGTTGAATTCGCCCTGCTGATCCCTAACCCTCATGAGTTTTCGGCTATCATCTTGGTGAGCCTGGGCATATTTATGCAATCTTTCAATGACTTTCATCATATGTCCTTCCTTATACATCTCTTTTCCGTGTCCATTAGAGTTTGATCCTTCGATTCCCAAGTTGACATCTCTTCCTACCCTTTCGTCCTATGTTTCAGAGCAAATCTGTACCTCTTCCATTTGTATACTTGGCTGTCCTGACACTCGTTGAACTCTACACACAAAACGTGAAGTCAACCGGATTTTGTCAGGCCTTATCCATTAATAAAAACCACAACATTCATTAACCAACGTGAATAAGAAAACGTTTCAAATTCACTAAATTTTCTGAGCCCTGCTTGGCTCTGCAAATTTTCTAGACTTTGGGACTTCAATTTTTGGGGTTTTTGTCCATGAGGATCCAACACTTAAATCCTCGATAGTTCTTATGTCCTTCAAAAATTCTAGGGTTTCGAAACTTCGGTGTTTCGGGTTTCAGGGTTTTTGGTCCCCGGAAGTTCTCGCACTCACTTCCCTCTTCAACTCCCAACTCCCGAACTTCCAACCTCTCCTCCCCTGGGTCCACAACACATCTATCACCAACCTCGGTAGGGATTTTGGGACTCAACACTTTGGGTTTTTGGGTCTTCGGTACCCAGGATTTCATGATGCAGTGACTCCCAACTCCATGTCGCTCCAACTCTTGAATTCTGAAATTCCGATTTACTTTACTCTCCAGACCCACAACACAGTTGTCGCCCTTAACCACAGTGGTGCATGGTATGTTCAAGAGGGTCCACGTCACCTTCGGTGATGTCATCGGGTCCCACCATTCTTTCTTGTCTTCTCAACTCACTGGCATGTGGTACACACCCATTTGTCCACATCCATTCCAAGGCAATCCAACGGTTAGACTTCTCTCAGATATACGACGCAGATCATTTCGGCGTTTCAGGGTTTTTGACATCGGGAGTTCATGCATCCACACATCTCAAAGTTCTGTTTGCCAAAATTCTGAAATTACTGTCTACTCTTCCACTTGATCCAACGGTCAAGTTCCTCTCTTATGATCTATGGTGTGGATCATTTCAGAATTTTGGGTTTCGATATTTTGTGACTTGCGAAAACAAGGTTCTTCCCCTTTGGTTTCTTGGGTGCCGAAACATCGTCTGGTAGCCATGTGCCCCCCCAGATGGATGGTCCTGATGAATTCGAGATTTCGCGTATTGAGATTTCCATGTTCCTATGCAACTCAAAAGGGTTTTTAAACCCTGTGCACATTTTCCAGATCTGACGGCCAGGAGGGTTCTCCTTTTCCCCGAACAGATCCTACGGCTCCAACACTTTTGGTTTGGAGTCCTCTCTCCCTATGGCCAGATGCCACCCAGACTACAATTTCATAACACCGCTACACCTCTTGATCTTGGTAACATGGTCAAGTAACTCTGTGACACTCAAGAGCATTCAAAGGTACGAAATTGGTCCTCCAGACACAATTCCTCCTCAAACCCTCGGTCCAAAGACCACTCCACTGGCCCATCTAGGCTCATCGTCGAAACCTTGGCTATGATACCAAACTGTAACACCCTCGTTCTGGGCTGGGCAGGGGATACTTCGAGGAATAACAATCTCATACTTATTTCTATATATACGACATGCATTTAAGAAAATGAAACACATTTAAACTCAGAGTAACCATAAAAATTACTGCTATTATAAATAATCAATGGATTTAACATTAATTCATATGCACAGCAGAATACATGATAATATAAATACACAGACATGAAGAAAAGTAATTAAAACATCATCTGGTACTTATCTTGAAATGGTGGTAATTCAACCAACCAGGTACAGGCCTTCCATGAACCTCCCAGCCTTAGACCACACTGCTCATCAAGCTCTGCAGTGGGTCACCCCCGAGCTGGGACTAAGATCCACCCCCAAGGCAAGGAATCCTATGCTAGACTGAGGTTACAGGGTAAACACACAGTCACAAGGAAGGAATTCTCTTCTAGGAACCACGCATACTCACTGCTCACAGACTCTCCTTCCCCACATGCCTGCTCCACCCCAGGAGTATACACCTTCTCGATCACCTAGACAATCCTTCAGTTTATAACCTCTCTTTCCTTGGGTTTTAGCAACAGACTGGATCGGAAGTCTCTAAGCTATATGGAAACTATAGGGTTCCTTCCAAGAGTTCTCTCCTTCCTCTGCGCACTCTCTCACCTGGAGAGAGTCTCTCACAG
Organism: Picea engelmannii; assembly: GCA_009831015.1. Classification (NCBI taxonomy): domain Eukaryota; kingdom Viridiplantae; phylum Streptophyta; class Pinopsida; order Pinales; family Pinaceae; genus Picea; species Picea engelmannii. The sequence continues at coordinate 105,752 of ML791633.1, read as the reverse complement.
GACCAACAACCTGTTCTTCCAACTTCAAACACTTTTCTCACTTGGAGAGAGTGTTGTACAAAATGGCCAACAAACCACACAGGATCAAACACTACATGTCCACCACAATCAATAGGAATCCAGACACGAAAAACCCTAGGGAAGCTACAGATAGGTGAAATAGCATAACCATGCTTAGCAGGGACAAGACACTTCCATTTTCTCAATCTAGCAACATAGATAGAATCACACTTTGGATTCTTAGGGATACGTGATGAGTTGTCCACACAGGGTTTGATTCAGACTCCACAGTTTAGAACAGAGAAGGGGTGTACCGAATTTCCATAACAAACAGAGACTTTTTCTTGAAATCAACAAAATCTTTTGGTTCAGGGGATGTATGGTTCAGAATATGCACGAGGTCTCTTCCAAAGGTTGAACTGGTTCACGCTCAGACAATCGGGTAGAATGGAGGAGAACCCCCCACCACGGCTCATCTCAACCATTTTATTTGCATGGGCTTGGGTTGACACTTGTCACCCATAAATCTGCATGCTTCCATCAGTGTGCATTCCTCCCACCATTTGGAAGTCACATGTCCTTCCAAAAGAACTTAGGATAAAAACATATTATTCACATGTCTTTTTGGAATAATATTAAAATATTATTCCCAAGACTTAAGCCCGTAGGCTCCACACTTAGCCCCTCTTCCCACCTTTCGCCCCCCTAATCCCTTGCCCACTCTGTGGAATCTTAGTCCCCCATCACTCATTCATCGTGGTTGGTCTGCACGCGGCGGTGTTTATATTTTATTAATGTTCTACATTGATACATGTACAAAATCAGGCTCTTGGCCTTCAACCCTTAGGCTCTCTGGCCTAACAATCACATAAGCCCACCAGCTTATATAAACTTGGCTCACCAGCCTATAAAACATATTTACAATTCATTTCATAACCAATATTTACCACTAGGCTCGGGCTTGGGGACATTACAAAATATGCCTAACTGAAACTGGTTTTATGATACCTTGTATTGTCTTAACTGTGTTTTTTACGTCTTTGTAAGTAAGTGACTTTTCATAACAATTCAAAATTACTTTATGTTTCTCTAACCAATCCATCCTAATGATTATATCGTAAGATCCCAAAGGTAAAACATTAATATTTAACTTTGTACTTTGGCCTTCTAAATTGAGTTCACATTCAGAAATGAAATCTGTGACTTTTCTCTTAGTCCCTGTCACTAACTATACTAACTAGGACTTAGCATGGTTTACTTTCTTGTGCTTGTTTAATTCAACTAAACTAGGAGTAACATAACTCAGACTATCTCCTAGGTCAATTATAATAGAAATGAAATTATCATGAAATTTACCTTCAACCTCCACGATATTGGATTGATGACCAACTTGTCTTCCATCTACAACTGCATTAATTATGTGCACGCTTCTTCCCATATCTCCTACTGTAGAGGCTTCTTATAGGTTATGGATGGTAGTCCTTTTTTCGGAAGTTAAACGCTCACAATTCCTCCTCAAGTGAGGTTCTCCACACTTCCAACACTTTAATGGTTCTCTGGGGCTATCCCCAACTTTCTTGACTCCCAGATTAACTGGTCTACCTACCCCTTGGGCATTCTGGTTGTTGGAATGAAAATATTTATTTTGTAAATTCTTTGCCATATTCCAGAAAGGGGTTGTTTGGAAGCCTTTCTTCCGCTGATTCATTCTATCATGTTTTCAATCCTTCCATGCCTTGGGAATTTCACACCTCTGTTTGTACTAATCATAGCACATTGAGGCCTTTCTAAACACTTCTCTTAATTTTTTTGGATTTCCGAATTCAATTATGTTCTTTTATGATTGTGGCAGACAACTTAAGAATCGATGTATATTTACTTTGTCTTCCTTGACGTATGGAACAAATCTCAATAATTCGATAAATTTATTTATCAGATCGTCCATGGTCATTTGTCCGAGCCTTAGCTCATAAAATTCCTTAGTCTTTCTTTTGTAATAGCTTTCTGATAGATATTTTTTCTTGAAGTATTTCTTGAAATATGACCATTCCATCTATTTCTCTTTTAATCCCTTCGCCAATTTCAGGTCTTGCCACTAGATACTCTCTTTTCCCTTAAGGTTATAAATGGCCTTTCAGACTTTCATGTTTATAGAATAATTATAAATCAGGAAGTATTTCTTTATATCCAGTAACCATGCTTCAACCTCTTCACCCATCCTTGATTCTCTGTCAAAGGTGGATGGTTTAATTTTCTTGAATTCACCTTCCAGGTGATCCAGCTATTTTCTTCTTATTCCTGTTCTTGTTTTGTTTGCTCCCACTTGTGTGCCTTCAGAAGAACTGTTTTGGTTTTCTATTTCAAGGACATAATTTTTAGAGGCCCTTCAGTTGACTTCTTCCTCCTTATTGTTTTTTTTTGGGATTTTCTTTGTTACTATGTTGCGCAACAACATTTCATTTATTTCTTGTTGGTCTTCCTGTTCATTTTTTAGCGTTTCATTGTCTGCCTTGAACACTTGTAGTTCCATGATAAGGTTCCTCATTGTTTCCATAACTTGGGTGGTTGAACTTCCTTCACTGTTATGTCTAGGTTCTTTAGGAGGTCCTTGATCGGGATTCTCTTCAAGTTGTATCTCCTCTTCGTTCTGTGTTGCCATCATCACATCAGACAAAAAAAAAAACAGTTTGTAATAATACACATTTTGTTATCTTTTTCTTTTAATAGAAATAAAATGAACTAAACTAATTTGGTCTTGTCCTGATTTCCAAGTGTTGTAACCTTCGGCTCTAATACCATATGTAATGTACCCAAAATTTACCCAAAAAAAAAAAATGTTAGGTGCATTAAAACTCATTTACTCTGCAATACTTGTTCAAGCATAACTTTATTGTCATCCCTTTTGGACTTAAACATGTACCTTTTTATGATTTAGATGAATGCGATCAAGATATATATCTTGTCTAAGTAAGTCATCCTATCACAGGGTTAGAGTGTGTGACGCAGACCCCCGACCCTCGGGCCTAGATCTATGCAGGATCGTTCGAAATTCTCCTTGAGCCGAAGTGGCTCTTACAGATCCCTATTAGAAACTCAACATTCGATCCACAGGTCCTTCAACTTCCCCACGACTTCCAACATGACCATGACCCTTTTCTCGAAATGGAAATTCGGTCTTTGGGACTCTGTGAGTCTTGATGTCAAGTTTCCTTGACTCTTCAATTTCCTAACACCCGAAATGTCGATCTTCCGAATTGGCCTAAATGGTGGTTAGGCCCCTGGGCCATACCTAGGTCCATGTGACCACATTCCCCCATGAACACAGCCTATTCCAAGGGTGAGTCACTTTTTGGGACTTCACGTCTTTTGAGGTGAAGTGCCCCGACTCTCTATCTCCAGGATTCCCGAAATGCCGAATCCCAATATCCCAATACTAGGTGTGACCACAGCCCCACTCCTCTCTATGTCGCATTTCACGACTTTAGGGTGTTCATCCCCAAGAGATTGGATTCCTTGTCTCTAGGACTTCCAAAATCTCAATCCCCGGTATGTCGAAATCTGGTATAATCTTTTTAGTGATTTTCTCGATGCCTCGATCATCGCCACGTGTCCTCCTGTTGGACGGTCACGATACTCTCGGTGTTTCGGGACTTGCAACCCCAACGACACTCATCCCCGGACCTTTGAACTCCTAGTATCTCCCTGATCATTTCCACGCATCCTCCACAGATGGACAACCCTGATCGCTTCAGGACTTTGCAAGTTGTGAAGTCGAAAGACTCCTCCGTTCGCTCTTCGATACCCGAATCCCCGAAATATGAGGATCTCGTGACACACATCCTCCACAGATGGATGGCTCTGATGTCTTCGGGACTTTGATGAACCTATTATTAGCTCATATGTGAGAGTAACTCGTGCACACCTTCTCCTAGATCTGATAATATATGCTTGAATCCGATGGTAGTTGTAGCTCTCCCCTTGTGTGCTCTGTTTCTTCCCGAACCTTGGAAGAATTCAAATTATCAAAGGCCTCGGCCTTTCTCCCTGCTATGAAGCCTACAACCTTGGCCCCATTCTATTTTCTTTGGACACTCCTTCTCCTGAGCTCTGTCGAACCCTTACCCTCCAAAGGATTTCTCCTCATCCTCTGCAATTACTTGCAGGGCTCTGTGCATGAAAGCACTCTTCTTCTTGAGCTTCCTCGAACTTGAACCCTCCAAAGGATTCTCCTTTGGCCTCTATGACTTCTCGGCCACTGTTCTGTGCTCCAAGGCATGACCCCTCCTGAGATTTTCTCCCTCTGAAACCTTGAAAGGTTTCCTCGACCTCTGTGATTCCTACATGGTCTCTGTGCACACGAAGGTGCTATCTGTTCTGAGCTTATCTGTTGCTCAAACCTCTAAGGGACTTAACCTTTTTCTCTCCCTCAGATGGAGATCTGGTGCCCTCTTGGCAACCACTTACTCAAGAAACTCCTTGCTGAGCCTGTAAGTTATTCAACAACCCTGTGAAGGTCCTCCTCCTAACACTTCTCTATTCCAGAACTCAAAGGAGTTCTCTTTGTGCACACAAGCACTTTCTCAATGCCCTCCTAGTAGAGCTCTATATAACCCTTAGTGGTTCTATCTTCTTCTCATGTGCACTATATGCACCTACTCAATGCCCTCTGGGCAAAGCTCTCACAGAATCCTGTAGTGATTCTTCCTTCTGTTGTGTCCTCCTCTGCATAGCCTCACCTCCAAGGTGTTCAACAACCTTGAGGTTTTCTCCAGAGTCAATGACTTTGGCTAGTGCGCCCTCCTGGCACATCCTTTCCCAAATTCCACAGAATTCAGGAGTGCATCTATGCACTAGCTTTCAGAACCTGTAGTGTTCTATCACACCCTCTTAACATGGAGCCTCAAAGAACCCCAAACCTGAAGTCAAAGAACCCAGAGATAGCAGAACCTATCTGTCCCTGCAAATGCACATCTACAACATATAAACAACACATAAAAACATTCATAAACACATAAAGACACACAGAAACTCATGCAAGAAATTTTCTCTTTATATTAATATGAAATGCCTCCTTTACAAGGTGTTCTTGAGCTCAGACTTTGACATAGTCTCGGCTCCTTCTCTTCTCTACTCTAACTCTCGCAGAGCTCTCATATATCTCGACTCTACTCTAACTCAAAACAAGATCAAAAGATCTTTTACATGAGGGGGATCTTCGAGCTCTTCCCTCCATCTCACCTACTCTCTTTCAATTACATTGAATTCACAATTAAATGGTTGTCTAGTCTAGATCGGAGCTAGATCCAGCCTTACAACTATTTAAGGCTACTCTTAACTAAGCCTATGCATAGGCATAGATTTATGGCTCCACATCCTTAGAAAACATTAATTACATTGATTTCAAATTCAAAATTTGAAATGAGAGGGTTGTGCCTCTCCTTCTTCATTGAATGTGCATTGTGTTGGTTGGTTGGCTGGTGCATGGATAGCTTGGGAGTGATGCTCCTGCATCATACTCCTCTATTGTGAAAAATTCATGAGCTCCCCAACATCGCTGTCGAAATACACCTGGATCCCAAACAGTCCTCTGGAGATGTTCATCTGCTCCACTACTCTGTTGTTGTTGTTGATGCTATGTTGTTGTTGTTGCTGCTATGTTGTTGTTGATGTCTCCCTTCTTCTCAGCTTCCCTTCATTGGAAGCTTCTGCTGATCTGACCATCAGCTTTTGAATCTTCTTAATATCCTCGTCCAGCTGCTCCCATGTCTAGCTCTCCTTATGTAGCGTTCTCGGCTGCACTTCCTCCCTACAAATGGTTAGATCAACTAGATCTCCCATGCCATCTTCTCCATCTATTGTGGCCTTAACTTGCCACTCTGTTGCAAAGTTCAACTCTGCAGTCCTATCACTGAGCTGTTGCTCAGCTTTTCCTTGTGACAACTATGTTAATACCATATCTCTTTGTGTTGGCTCAAGTCCAACCTCTCCCAGCTTCTCCTTGGGCTGGTATGCTCCTTCGTCTGCCACTGCATGCCTTGACATTACAGTCTTCATCACCTATTCAGTTCCTTGGCTGAAATTTCTAAGCAATTCCTCAGAATGCTCATCTTCTGCTATCATTGGCCTGACTTTCTCTTCATGACAATCATCTATTGACTTTGGATTGTTCAGCCAATCCTCCAACATCTCCAACTCCATCTCCCATGGAGTGATCAACTTATCTCCATTCTCTTCTCCCACTATCAACTTCAGTGTTGCAACTGTATCCTTTTCAGCTTCTTGGCTAAAAATGTTGAGCCATTCCTCATAATTATCATCTTCCTCTTCTGGGGAATCCTCTGATGTCTGCTCCATTTCTCCTTCTTATTTGAAAGTCATTGTTGGTTTTCCTTCTATTGCTGAACCTGCAACATCTTCCCTGTCCTCGTCTTGGCTGCTTGGTAGGAATATATGAATTCCTCCAATCATCAGAACACTCTTCTGATCTTCCTTCTCTGTCAGCTCCTCTCGTTGATATGAACCCACCTCCGAGTTCATGAGACTTTCAGTCAGTCTCATCTGCTCTCCCTTTCCCACCTAGCAATATGGTATTGCTTCTCTTCCCTCCTGGCAGTCTATGAGATCCTCAAATCCCATCTCATTTCCCTCCTGGCAACATGAAATTTCCCTACTATCCTCCTGATAGTCTATGAGATCCCGCAACGATATCATCTCATTACCCACTTAGCAATTGGAAATTTCTGTTCTGACCTCTTGGCAATCTTTGAGATCTTCAACTGATCTCAGTTCATCCTCATCACTGATATTTCTCCCACCTTCTGGCTCACATACCTGAACCATCTCCTCCTCATCATCCCTAAGGATTTCATCATGCCTCATCCATCTCTTTAACAACCCCTGCTATCTTCTGGCCACCAATTCCTTGACTGGCCATTTTACCTTCGTCTTGATGGGCCATTCATACACCCAATGTGATATTGCATCCTACTACATATGTAGTGCAAGCTCCTTTATCCTCTCTCTGATCTCGACGAGATATTTATCCATCTCATATTTTCTTGGTTTTGGATGGATCTTCTTTCCATTGGGTCTATGGCCTTCAGTAGCCATTGTCCTACCTTTTGTCTGTCCTCCTGGCAAACCTTCTGTTGTCACTCTGCAACCCTGAGTGCTTCCAGCATCCCCTACAGTCCTCTCGACTGTCTTCATGACTGCTGCGTACCTGCGATCAATCACCACAGAGTATCAATACTCTATCGTCCTCTGATACCAAACTGATGTGTATCAGAGTACTCTTTCTCCTCTCACTTCCTCTGCCTACAATATACAAACAGAGTCAGGCTATGATACCACACTGACGTGTATCATAGTTTTTTTTTTCTTCTCCTTCTCTGCCTCCTTCTTCCCGCAGTATACAGATAGAAAGTTCATCTCTGATACCACACTGATGCAGACCCCCGACCCTCAGGCCACAATCCACGCAGGATCATTCAAAATTCTCCTTGAGCCAAAGTGACTCTTTTTTATCCTTATCGGAACCTCAACATTCGATCCACAGGTCCTTCAACTTCCCCACGACTTCCAACATGACCGCGACCCTTTTCCCGAAATGGAAATTCAGTCTTTGGGACTCTGTGAGTCTTGATGTCACGTTTCCTTGACTCTTCGATTTCCCAACACCTGAAATGCCAATCTGTCGAATTGGCCTTAATGGTGGTTATCCCCCTAGTCCATACCTCGTTCCATGTGACAACTTTCCCTCATGACCACAGCCTATTCTGAGGGTGAGATGCTTTTCATGACTTCGTGTCTTTTGAGGTGAAGTGCCCTGACTCTTTGTCTTCGGGATTCCCAAAATGTCGAATCTCGATATCCCGATACCAGGTGTGACCGCAGCCCGACTCCTCTCTATGTCATGTTTCGCGACTTTAGGGTTTTCATCATCAAGATCCTGGATTCCTTGTCTCTAGGACTTTCGAAATCCTGATCCCCGGTATGCTAAAATCCAGTATAATCCTTTCACAGATTTTCCTGATGCCTCTATCGCCACCACGTGTCCTCCTGTTGGACAGTCCTGATACTCTCGATGTTTCGGGACTTGTGACCCCAACAACACTGATCCCTGGTCCTTTGAACTCCCGATATACGAACTCCAGGTAGCTCCTTGATCACTTCCACGCATCCTCCATAGATGGACGACCCCGATCACTTCAGGACTTCACAAGTTGTGAAGTTGAAAGACTCCTCCATTTGCTCTTCGATGCCCGAATCCCCGAAATACGAGGATCTCGTGACATGCTTCCACCGTAGATGGATAACTCTGATGTCTTTGGGACTTTGATGAGCCTCTTCTTAGATTATATGTAAGAGTAACTCATGTGCACCTTCTCCCAGATCCGACGACTATCGGTGATCTGTGCTTGGATTCAACGGTAGTTGTAGCTCTCCCCTTGTGCGCTCTATTTCTGCCCGAACCTTGGAAGAATTCAAATTATCAAAGGCCTTGGCCCTTGTCCCTACTACAAAGCCTACAACCTCAAACTCATTATGTTTTCTTTGTATGCTCCTTCTCCTAAGCTCTGTCGAACCCTTACCCACCAAAGGATTTCTCCTCGTCCTCTGCGATTACTTCCCGGGATATGTGCATGAAAGAACTCTTCCTCCCAAGATTCCTCGAACTTGAACCCTCCAAAGGATTCTCCTTTGGCCTCTGTGACTTCTCAGCCATTGTTCTGTGCTCCAAGGCATGGCTCTATTGGAAATACTAAAACAACTGAGAGGGGGGGGGTGAATCAGTTGTTTATGAGCTTAAACAATTTTATACCTTCTAAAATATTATTAATCTTCCTTCAAGTGATCATCAACAATATACAACATATGGATAGTAAAAGTAAATACCATTAGTCACACATAAAGTACACACAGAGACAGATTTTCACGAGGAAACCCATAAAGGGAGAAAACCTCTTCTTCTTCGAAATGATAGGCAATCTTTTTCAGTTCTGTACATCATTTACAATTGAGCACCAACTCAATGTGAGGCTACTACCTCTATTTTAAAAGTTGCAACTTGTTTGAGAGCACCAACTCTCTGGTTTCTCTAGCACCCACTAGAAGGAAGCACCAACTCCCTGAATGTTCCAGCACCAACAGGATGGAAGCACCAACTTCCAGTTACACAGGCTCCAACCTGCATAACAGAGAACACTAGTTCTCCCTTGCACCTCCCTGCCACCCTGGTTTCTCTGGCTACAACCAGATGGAAGCTACAAATTCTTGTGTTCAAGCTTCCACTTGAACCTCCAAGGACATCATTCCTCCCGAGCACCTCCCAACCTCCCTAGAATATGAATGGCTAAATAAACATTCAACTTTACAGATAAATCAGGTCTTACCAATCTTTCATTGTTCTATAATTCTAGTCTTCTACACACTGTTCTGCAGCTCTACTCTTCCTCTGTCTGTTCAGTAGGTATGCTCTGCATCAACTCGTGCTCTCATTCTTCTCTTATTCAACTCTCTGCTTTTATGCTCTGCATTTCATCTCACCCTTCACATATGCTCAATCTCCTCCTGCGCGTCCTCTTCTTCTCTATTCTTATAGTTTCATTCTTTTTCACTTACAGAATGACCAACCCGACACAGTCTGGTTCATCTTCTTTTATACACTCGAACATGACGGTTCAACTTCCCAACTCCTTAGGCAAAAACATGACAACTATCTAAGCAACTAAATCGCCAACTGAAACGCTAACTGATTTGCAATCATGAGTTCGTTTTGCTAAAAGATTCCAAACTTAGGAGTTAATCTATGAGAGAGAACAGTAACCCCACGATTACATTCAAGTTTTATCCACACCGTTGGATCACCTTTATTATTCTTGACTTTTTAAAACGGATTTCAGCATTTCGACATTCCTATGCCCAAGTGTCTCGATACTGCATGTCGCGATCTTCGAAACTCTGAAATGGAGCTTATCTGGACAGACTCCTTCCCCCGCGTGACCACACGCGGTGAACACAGGTTGCGCTAAAAGTCATTGCAAACTCATGACCTTCATCGACCCTGATCGACGGTCCATGATCTCGATGAATCAACGATCCAGATCTTTTCGAGATCTCGCATCTCTCTGTCCTTGTGATGAAGGGTCTCATCACTCCAAGTCACAATAGCCGAGACTCTGAGATGGAGTTACATCAATGGCCCAGATCCAAGCTTGATTTAACGGCTGTGATTGAATCGCCATTTCTCATATCGCGATTTCGCATTTCTTGTTGCAGTGTTTTTGTCACTCCATGTCGCAATTCGCGAAACTCCGATATGTGTCCATCTGCTGATGTCACACGTGAATTGACACATGTTGAATACTGCCACGTGTCACTCTGATTCATGACTTACATGTGCCTGAAATGTTCAATCAGTTTGACACTTGTCATTACCTGATTGTTCCACGTGTCCCTAGCTGACGTGGTCTGTTGTCATGAGTTGGGTTGACGGTCTAGATCACATCTTGATCTGACGGTTCAGGTTCAGTCGGGATTTCACACATCGTGATTTCGGGGATCCTGATGTCAATAAACTTTGACATGTCCAACTCAAGATCCCCGAAACACCGACAAGGACTGGGATCAATAGTCCAGATCATATCTTGATCTGACGGTCCAGATTCAATCATGATTTTGCATATCGCGAAATCGACATTCTTGATTCATTGAGTTCTTTGCCTCTTGAGTTTGCGATCCCCAAAACTCCGATAAGAAGTTAAATCAACGGTCCAGATCTGATCTTATCCTAACGGCTGCGATTAAATCGTGAAATCGCATATCGTGATTTCGAGGTTCTTGTTGTCAAGTGTTTTTGTCATTCCAAAGTCCCGATCCCTGATACTCCATGCAGAGAATCAACGGTCCAGATCACTTCTAACTTTACGGCTACGATTAAATCGTGAAATATCATATCGCGATTTCGGGGTTCTTGTTTTCAAGTGATTTTGAAATTTCAAAGTCCCGATCCCCGATACTCTGAGAGTGACTGGAAATAATGGTCCAGATCAAAGTTTGATCTGACGGCTCAGATTTCATCGCGAATTTGCATATTGTAATTACACCCGCTTCTCCTTGCAGTTTAAACACTGTACAGGTTCTCTTCGATCCAACGGTGGTCGGACCCTGCGCTCGGATATGATGGATGAGATCTGTCTCCCTCTTCAGCAATCATAGATTCGTCTTCAACCTTTTGCTCATTCGCTGCCTTCAATCATTCACTGCTTTCGATCATTCACTTCTCTGAACTTGTCTTTTGTTTGCCTGTCATCTTCACTGTTGCCATCAATGACAAGCATTGCATTCGTTGTCTGTTAACTGAATTTTCCAACAATATCTCCCTTTGACATTGATGGAAACACAAGCACCCACATGTATCACCCACATGTATTCAGATCTTATCACCCATATGTATTTAGATCTTCTCTCCTTTTTCTCCCCCTTTGACATCAATGTCAAAGAAAAACCATTCTTCCCTTGATCTATTATAAAAACATACTCCCCCTGTCAACTATAAGCATCTTGGAAATACACCAGATATTCAATAAGCACTCCCCCTGACTAGGTGCACATATTAGACACAAGAGATTATAACCCCCAACTTTTGATGAAGATATCCAAAAGGGGTTGCTGCTAATGGTTTAGTAAAGATATCATCAATCTGTTCTGTAGAAGGTATATAATTCAGTTGAACAATTCTGTTTATAACTTGTTCTCAGAGAAAATGGTACTTGATTGGAATATGCTTAGTCTTGGAATGAAGAATAGGATTCTTGGAGACACTAATAGCACTGGTGTTATCACAGTGAATTGGAATGGGATCAGTGTAATTTACCTTCAGATCTACAAGAGTTTGTATCATCCATAAAATTTGTGTGCAGCAAGTAGCAGCAGCAATATATTCTGCCTCTGTAGTAGATAAATAAATGGATCCCTGCTTTTTACTAAGCCATGCAACTAATGAGTCACCTAGAAAAAATGCTTCTCCACTGGTGCTTTTTCTCTCATCAACACAGTTTGCCCAGTCTGCATCTAAATAAGCAGTTAACTGAAAATTATGATTTCTAGGATACCACAAACCATAAGTCATTTTTCCCTTCAAGTATTTAAATATCCTTTTGACAGCTACCAAATGACTTTCTTTAGGAGCAGACTGAAAACGACCAACCATTCCAACAACTTGCATTATATCAGGACGGGATGCTGTGATGTACAGAAGACTGCCTATCATAGAGCGATATGTTCTTTGATCAACATCAGGTGAGATATCATCTTTACTCAGATTGCAACCAACCACCATAGGTGTGATGACTGTAGAGGAATATTCCATCTGAAATTTCTTCAACATTTCTTTCAAATATTTTTCTTGAGAAATGAAAATTCCTGCAGAGCTTTGTTTTACTTGTAAGCCAAGAAAATATGACAGTTCCCCTATCATGGACATTTCAAATTCTGTTTGCATAGAATTAGCAAACCACTGGACATATGATTCATTAGTACAACCAAAAATAATATCATCTACATAAACCAAAACAACTAGTAAATTATCGCATCAGATTTAATGTAAAGGTTACTGTCAACAGTACCTTTCTTGAACCCTTTTTCTTGTAGAAATTTGTCCAGTCTATAATACCAAGCTCGTGGTGCTTGTTTTAGTCCATATAAGGCCTTCTTCAGTTTACAAACATAATTAGGGTTGTCTGTCAATGAGAATCCTTCAGGTTG
>ML791633.1:60714-88296 GCA_009831015.1 Picea engelmannii | reverse complement strand
GGCCTAAAGCCGACATAAATAAAATAACATTACTAATCTAAATTACAACTAATGGCCTAAAGCCGACATAAATAAAATAACATTACTAATCTAATATGCCCCAATTAAGTGGTAATGAGCCAATATTAGGGCTTAACATCATCCCTAAGGATTTCAGCATGCCTCAGCCATCTCTTTAACAACCCCTGCTGTCTTCTGGCCACCAATTCTCTGACTGGCCATTTTACCTTCATATTCATGGGCCATTCGTACACCCAATGTGATCTTGCATCCTGCTGCATCTGTAGTACAAGCTCCTTTATGCTCGCTCTAATATTGGCGAGATCTTTATCCATCTCATCTTTGCTTGGTTTTTAATGGATCTTCTTTCCATTGCATCTATGGCATTCAGTAGCCATTGTCCTACCTTTTGTCTACCCTCCTGGCAAACCTTCTGCTGTCACTTTGCAACCCTGATTGCTTCCAGCATCCCCTACAGTCCTCTCTATTATCTTCATGACTGCTGCATACCTGCAAGAAATCACCACAGAGTATCAATACTCTGCCTTCCTCTGATACCAAACTAATGTGTATCAGAGTACTCTTTCTCCTCTCACTTCCTCTGCCTACAATATACAAACAAAGTCAAGCTCTGATACCACACTGACGTGTATCAGAGTTTTTTTTTTCTTCTCCTTATCTACCACCTTCTGCCCATAGTATAAAGATAGAAAGTTCATCTTTGATACCACACTGATATAGACCCTCGACCCTCAGGCCACGATCCATGCATGATCGTTCGAAATTCTCCTTGATCCAAAGAAACTCTTTTGGATCCTTATCAGAACCTCAACATTTTATCCACAGGTCCTTCAACTTCCCCACAGCTTCCAACATGACCACGACCCTTTTCCTGAAATGGAAATTCAGTCTTCGGGACTCTGTGAGTCTTGATGTCACGTTTCCTTGACTCTTTGATTTCCCAACACCCGAAATGACAATCTGTCGAATTGGCCTTAATGGTGGTTATCCCCCTAGGCCATACCTCGGTCCATGTAACTACTTTCCCTCATGACCACAGCCTATTCTGAGGGTGAGATGATTTTTCGAACTTTGTGTCTTTTGAGGCGAAGTGCACCGACTCTCCGTCTCTGGGATTCCCGAAATGTCGAATCCCGATATCCCTATACTAGGTGTGACCGTAGCCCCACTCCTCTCTATATCGCGTTTCGCGACTTTAGGGTTTTCATCATCAAGAGACTGGATTCCTTGTCTCTAGGAATTTCGAAATCTCGATCCCCAATATGTTGAAATCCAGTATAATCCTTTCACGGATTTTCCCAATGCCTCGATCGCCACCATGTGTCCTCCTGTTGGATAGTCCCGATACTCTCGATGTTTCGGGGCTTGAAACCCCAACGGAACTGATCCCTGGTCCTTTGAACTTCCGATATTTGAACACCCAGTATCTCCTTGATCACTTCCACGTGTCCTCCATAGATGGACGACCCTGATCGCTTCAGGACTTCGCAAGTTGTGAAGTCGAAAGACTCCTCCGTTCACTCTTCGATGCCTGAATCCACAAAATACGAGGATATCGTGACATGCTTCCACTACATATGGATAGCTCTGATGTCTTTGGGACTTTGATGAGCCTCTTCTCAGCTTATATGCGAGAGTAACTTGTGTGCACCTTCTCCCAGATCCGAAAACTGTCGGTGATTTGTGCTTGGATCCGACGGTAGTTGTAGCTCTCCCCTTGTGCACTCTGTTTCTTCCCAAACCTTGGAAGAATTCAAATTATCAAAGTCCTTGGCCTTTTTCCCTACTACAAATCCTACAACCTCAAACTCATTATGTTTTCTTTGGACGCTCCTTCTCCTGAGCTCTGTCGAACCCTTACCCACCAAAGGATTTCTCCCCATCCTCTACGATTACTTCCAGGGCTATGTGCATGAAAACACTCTTCCTCCTGAGATTCCTCGAACTCAAACCCTCCAAAGGATTCTCCTTTTTCCTATGCAACTTCTCAGCCATTGTTCTGTGCTCCAAGGCATGGCCCCTCCTAAGCTTTTCTCCCTCTGAAACCTTGAAATGTTTCCTCCAACTCTATGATTCGTACAGGGTCTCTGTGCACTCGAAAGTGTTATCTATCCAGATTTTCTCTATTTCTTAGACATCGAAGGGAATTAACCCTTTTCTCTCCCTTGGATGGAGATTTGGTGCCCTCTTGGCAACCACTTACTAAAGCAACTCCTTGTTGAGCCTACAGGGTATTCAAAAACCCTGTGAAGGTCCTCCTCCTGACACTTCTTTGTTCCATAACTCAAAGGAGTTCTCTTTGTGCACACAGGAACTTGCTCAATTCCCTCCTAGAAAATCTCTATAGAAACCTAAGTGGTTCTATCTCCTTCTCCTATGCACTATATGCACCTACTCAATGCCCTTCTGGTAGAGCTCTCACAGAATCCCACAATGATTTTTCCTTCTATTGTTTCCTCCTTTGCACAACCTCACCTCCAAGGTTTTCAACAACCTTAAGGTTTTCTTCTGAGTCAATGACTTCAGTTAGTGCGCCCTCCTTGCACGTCCTTGCCCAAATTTTGTAGAATTCAGGAGTGCATCTATGCACTGGCTTTCAGAACCCATAGCGTTTTGTCACACCCTCTTGGAATGAAGCCTCAAAGAACACCAAACCTAAAGTCAAAGAACCCACAGATAAAAAAACCTATTTTTCCATGTAAATGCACATCTACAACATATAAAAAACACACAAAAAAATTCATAAACACACAAAGACACATAGAAACTCATGCGAGAAATATGCTCCTTATATTAATATGAAATGCCTCCTTTACAAGGTGTTCTCGAGCTCAGACTTTGACATAGTCTTGGTTCCTTCTCTCCTCTACTCTAACTCTCACATATCTCTCCTATATCTCGACTCTACTCTAACTCAAAACAAGATCAAAAGATATTTTACATGAGGGGGCTCTTCGAGCTCTTCCCTTCCTCTCACCTACTCTCATTCAATTACATTGAATTCACAATTAAATGGCTGTCTAGTCTAGATCGGAGCTAGATCTAGCCTTACAACTATTTAAGACTACTCTTAACTAAGCCTGCACATAGGCATAGCTTTATGGCTGCACAACCTTACAAAACATTAATTACATTGATTTCAAATTCAAAATTTGAAACGAGAGGGTTGCACCTCTCCTTCTTCATTGAATGCGCGTTGTGATGGTTGGTTGGCTGGCACATGGCTAGCTTGGGAGTGATTCTCCTACATAAATTTGTAAGAACTATGGTAAATAGAATATCTTAGAGTCTACTCAATACCATTTGTTTTATCAAATATAATTTATGCAATTTCTTACTGTATCTATTAGCGACTATGGTATCCATATCATAACATGGATATTATTCTTATAATTATATATCTATATAAGTGGTTTACCAAAAGTATCAACATATATATATATATATATATATATATATATATATATATAAATCTTAGCACATTCAGTTTTGTAACGATTAAGTGAAATCTTCACACTTACCTATATATATAATCCCACACATGGGGTTCTTATCATATACCACTATATATATATATATATATATATATATATATATAGCATATGATATATCGTAGGTTATATGAACTGTTACACATTTGCACTATTCCAAAAATCGTATTGTTGTAACAAGTCATTCCACCATATTATAGCTCATATCCTAACACATTAAATTATTTGTTATGTGCACAGGTGTTATCATTACAAAGGGACTGATATAAGGTGGTTATTACAATGCATATATTGACATATCATACACCATAATGCATTTGGTTCTGCAATGGTTCCACATCTAGACCTATACCTAACATCGTTAACCCTACCTGACTCATGTCATATCCCAACAATGAATATGTTTGGAATCCATGTTAATGGTAGGGTCATATCCGTCCGCAATGCATTTACCCTTTAGACGAGTCTAAAATCATTTCAGAGGAGTCTAAAATCATACTCGATGCTTAGATATCTGCACCCAATGTGGGATTTCCATATCTGTTCATTCACATGGCTATAGTACCATTCATTCCCATCGCACATTACTCCTCGTTGGCAACACAATCAAGGTTTACTCCATTCATTGTTTACCTTTGGATTCATGAAAACCCTCCTCTTCTCTATGTGTGATTTGGTCTCTATGCATACCCTTTGGCTCCATTCTTATGTAAGGATTGCAGTTTGGAAAAAGGAACTTGGTCATGGTAATGAATATGAAAGATGAACCCTAGTTGGGTTCCCCTCCACGCAAGGTAAAACCCAAACTTCTTTCTTCATGATTTTGTGTAACTCTCGTGGATAAAACTCATTTGGGAACTGTTGGGTGTTAGCAATATTTAGTATTTCACCTTCTTGGGTCTTTTCTCCTAGGGTTCCACTGTGGCCTGTAGTTATCTTTCGTGGATGATTCTTCTGTGCTCTTTGTGTTTTCTTGCTTCATTGTGTGACATTGTTAACAATTATCACTTATGCATATAATATTGTTTATTGACTGTGGGAAATCCTGAGATCTATGCGTTGTGTTAGAGAGTTAACCCTTCAAATTTGTATCTTTGTCCTAGCAATTATTTTAGTGTTCTAGTGTATTCGCAAAGATACCCTACATAAGAAAAATTTATAGTTTAAAAGAGTGATGCTTGGCATTACCACATTGTGGTATTTCAGATTTAACTTTACGCGAATATATAAATATATGTATACAGGATAGGCCCTCCATGAGATTCATAGATTCAGTCTGTATAATTTTATTCACTATGTAAATTCATGAAAAGTAGGGCAATCAATCTCTCTGCGGTTATTTCTCCATTCACATTTGTGTGTAAAGTAAAAATAAATCTTATGTTTTATGATTTAACCTCTGAACTCCATACGACAATAGATCTAGGGCATCGAATAATCCTTTGCTTGTAATTTATGTTCGGTGAATATGAATTGGGCGATTTTCACCTTCTAGTTAATAATTTCACCTTCTGTTTTTTTAATAGGAAAGGATTGATATACAAATGCACTATAACATTGTCCGTATGTCTGTAAATTTCTCTGATATTTTATATGGCATAATTACATATATAAACCTCAATCCCAAACCGTTGTTCATAAATTCCCTATGTGGTAAAATAGTTAAATATGTATTACATTGGTTCACACAGAGTAGTAAGGTAGAAACTTTCTCAGACTCTAACTTAATCCCTTTGAATTGTAATTTTTCCCCTTGATTTTACTATGTACATAATCATAATATTATTCTTTCTGTTGCAAAAGGGTTACTTTCCCATATGAGAAATTCCTAACTGAGCCTGTGAGATTTTCACCTTAAATCCTTCGTGTTTGTTGGAACAGGGGTAGACCCAGGGTTCAACACTTCAACAATGCACCAAAAAAACCCTAACTACTGGCCCTTTCAACAACACCTGCGAAGCAGATGAAGTTTCACCCAAGGTAGAGGCAGTGGGGGTTGGAGGACTCAGGTGTCTACAACCTAGATGGGACATAGACATGTGATTGAAAAAATTAACAAAGAACTTATACAATCAATATGAATTATTTCATAAGTCGTATTCACATCAGAGATTAAACCCTAATTATAGAACAATGCAGTAATGATCAGATCAAACACTTCTAATCACTTAGCACATAGTCTTAACTCAGATCTACCATTCATTCACATCATTAAGCACTAAGATAAAATATTAGATGAATTCACTATACATATCATCAACAACACTAAGAAAATAATCACATAATCAACATCAATAACATCACACAAAGCACATCAACATAGGATACACGTGGTTCACACCAGTGTGGGGACACATCCACCAACTCTTCTTCCTCTTCTTTATTAGTCTGAAATATTTCTACATTCTTCTGCTCCTATGCACAAAGCCATAGAGCCAACTACTCAAAGGACAGGAGATATGCACACACCTGACCAGATCCTCCTTCTGCGAATTAGGTCAAGGTGCAAGACAACCCCTTAATAACACAAAGCCTTGCACAGTATTTGCACATAGCTAAGACTAATTCTTACATCCTTAGCTATCTATTTATACATTACAAAAATACCTAAACATGGGTAAACCCATGGGATGACATCCCATCCCTGTTACATAAACCCTAAAAGCCCAAAAATCCTGCAAAATAGGTGTGATCCCATGATCTTTTCTTTGCCTGGGCTCTCCATCATTGACGAGCCTGTCGAAGTCCCAAAAATGGTCAAACATGACCAATTTTTCCTCAAAAATTGGTCAAGGGACAACAAGCCCCCGACAGTCACCTATGACTCATCCAGAGTCACTTAGATCTGCATAGGGCTACCTCAAAGGCCTCGAGCTTAGCTCAAGCTTCCTCGAATTGCTTCTTTTCTAGAGCCTCCTACTCAGAGAACTATCGAATAAATTGATCAATAAAAGGCCCTTCCATGCATTGTTCCACTATCAAAACCATTTTGTATAGCTGGGAGCCTTGTCCTTAAACTTCTTAAAAAATCATACAGGCTTCATCCTGCACCAGCTGGAGTCTCTGTGTCACTTCCATAACCTTTCTCCAGATAGTAGTAACCTGTTGTTGAACTGCACGATGCTCCTGCAACCTATTCATATTCTGAAATGCAGTAAGAAACTTCATCTATGCTTGTATGGTAGACTCCTGTTACTTTGCCTCCTAGAGTTGTGCCTCCATTTTCCTCAGCTCTGGATCTTCTACAAGGTGCTCATAGGTCTAAGCACTTCGATCACTTAATTGTTTACACTATGAGGCCAATGCCTTAATTCTTTCTACTGCATTCCTGGCAGCTTCTTCCCTCTGATCACGTACTTCTTGTGGAGATCTTAGCACCACTTGGATTTATAGCTCCATTACTCTTGCTTGAAGTTGTTGAATGACATCAGGGAGCTTCCCCACTTGTATCTGTGTTGATTCTTCTTCTACCTGTGCCAAGCACGACACAAAGAGAAGTGCTCTAGTTACTGCCTCTTTGACCCCAATCTTCTCCACGAGCAGCTGGTCTTTCTCTTTCTTTATTTTCTTCTTGTCCTCCTTGAACATCGCCCTAATTTCATCTTTCTCTTTCTGCGCAGCTCGAAGTTTCTCTAGGACCTCCTCCTTTTCTTTATTTAAGTTCTTTGTGGCCTGCTCCTTTTCTTCTTGGACTCAACAGAGTAGAGCATCTGTTTCATATGATATCCTTCGTAATTGTCTTGGTTCATCCCCCAATTCTACACTTTATGTTGAAGAAGGCGCAGTAGGCACTGTGAGGCTCAAATGGATGGCTTGTTGTAAGTCTCTAAGCTCCTTCTCTATTCTGTCATACATCGACTCGTTATTTTCTCCATGTTTCTGCAAGATGTCTTCTGAAGTCTCTTCTACAACTGTGATGATGATATCAATATCATCCACTGTGATCACATTCTGTGCCTGAGGCTTGTTGGCTTAGGTATTATTTTGTGTTGAGGGTTTCTATGGAGAAACCTTCCTTTTCTTTTATGTCTCGACCTTTGTAAGGGGATCCTTCAGCGGTGTCACTTCGCCTTTTTATTTCGTGTCTCCTTATTCCCCTCTTTCCTCTTTCTTTATTTTTTCTCCTCCTCCTCTTGCAAGTGAGTCAGGTGCAATTTACTCCGATGCATTGTCCTTATCATAAATTCTTATGTCCTACACTTCCTCCTTTTTCATCTTCTTCTTCATGTTTCTCTATCCATCAGGTTCGACACAGGTGACCAATGGAATTTCGATGATGTCGGGGTCAGAGAGTTTGGCATATTCCATTGGTATAAGGAATTTTGCTAGCCATTTCTTAGTGTTCTCTTCCATGTCCTCCTCGATCAAATTATAGTAAGACTGCAACTCCTCCTTACTTTCATCCCTATGCGTGGTGATGTAGATGAAGTGTCGGTCAGTGTGGAACTTCGCTAGCATCCTGTACTGATGGAGTGTATTCAGTGTCATTCGGGGGAATGATTCAATGGCACGTTTCAGTTGTAGGTAGTAAGTATGGAAGAAAACATTCGACTGCCACTACTTCACCATATCATTTGTGTACCACAAGGAGGATAAACTTGCGGCCAATGGCTCCGATGGATCGACTTCTGGGAAGGCTTCTCCTTTGGCATTTTCCAAGCGAAAAATGTGATTAGTACCAAGATCCAACTAAATTGAAACTCATAACCTTGATATTGTGATTCGTGACAGTCCTTTTCTAGCTTATGGATGAGGCAACTCACCCAATTCATATTCATTCCTTCGACGCATTTCCCTGTGACTTATGTCGGTCAGTTCTTTCTGATGATATTACCAGCTATCAGTTGGTAGGAAAGGTGAAATGTACCAGCCTGGATGGAGGATACCTTGTATCCTCTCTTCCCCTTCTCT
Source organism: Picea engelmannii (assembly GCA_009831015.1). Lineage (NCBI taxonomy): Eukaryota > Viridiplantae > Streptophyta > Pinopsida > Pinales > Pinaceae > Picea > Picea engelmannii. The sequence continues at coordinate 79,873 of ML791633.1, read as the reverse complement.
ACATCACCATAGTCTTCTTTTATAAGTTGGGCAAAGGAGCAATATGATGTCTTCCCTGGGTAGAACTGGTGAGGTTATGGTCCCTAGATTCTTAATCCAATGATCAAGTGGATCAACACTGGATCCATAGTGATGCACCTATCTAACCAAATATAACCTCCATGATAGCATGACATGAGGATTTTAACGCAAGTGTTAACCTCCTAATGTCAGCCGAAGTGGGGGATCTTCATCACGTTCAAGATCATGGAGCGTCCAAGATCCTTAATCCACAGATGGGGAACTATTTTGGGATTCTTCTCAGTCATCTTCATCAGGCCCAAATGGGTTCCAACTACACATATCCCCTTCGGGAGGTATGCAGTGATGAGTGTGTACTCAAAGTCACACAGGACACTGTCATGGATAACTACACCAGCCAAAGGCAGGGTGTAGTCTAGCAATACCGACAGGATCTGCTTCGTGTTAGCCATATCATCCTGGTGTTTGCTTCGTTTCTCAACAATGCGTACATAGCGTCGTCCAATCGATGGGGATTCTTGCAATACACCAGTAGATGATGCCTGTATTCCTACAGAAATAAATTTCTCAGTCATGAGGTATACAAGAATATCCTACATAGACTTCTCTACTGTGTTACACTCGCCCAACATTCACACTTGTACTCAAGGAGTTCAGGTCGATGAACAGATAGATAAGGTAATCAAACGGAAGACAAGGTCTAGACAATATAGTGTGGTATGCAATGAATTCTCTATTAGCTAAGATATCTCAGTTTGCAAAAAGTGTTCCCAGTGCAACGTCTGATGAGTTAAATAGGAAAGTGCCGTAACATATCCCTCCAATGGGTAGGAATACCTGCAGCAATGTGTATCCATCCATTATGGCATGGTGTCAATAGTCCAATGATGATATTTCCGTCAATAACTGCGTTTCTAGCCATTCTGGAGCATCATTCTAACAGTCGTGATGCCTCTAATGGTCATATAGTTTATCCTTGGCAAAGTCCCATTCTGCGTGGTTCTGCTAATCCGACGAGGTTTAGGTTTTGCAAGCCTACCTTCTGCAAAGTCTTCTCTGGAACTTCCTATAGTTTTTCTAATTTTTCTTTCTTTTTACTCAGATTTCTTGCCTTGTTTCCTATGATTTGAATCTCTGGATTCCTCTTTCCATTCTTATTTTTATCTTCTCTTAGTGTAGTAACTTTGGACTATTGGGGTTATTTCAAAGGGTTCAAAGGTAATACCTCTTCTCTTACTGTTTCCGGGGTGAATGCGCTTCTTTCCTACATGGACGGGTGCTTTAAGCCTTCTTTTGTTCTTTCAATTTTGACAACTAATTCTCTGGACCTCTATTGCTTTGACTTGTCCTCTTGTTCTTCTATTAGTCTCTCTATCTTTCTAGCTATGAAGTACCTTAATTCTTGTTTTTTTTTATGTAGCTTCCTCTTTTTCTTTCCTTCTTATCTGATCTTTCTCAATCCAGATATTTCCTAACAAGAGTGAAAAAGGAGAGTTGTTCTCCACAAACTTAATGACCTAAAATTATTCTTCGCTTGATGTTTCATGAGAAATCATAGGTACATTACTAAATATTCCACAAAGGGTTATCATCTTTCCTTGAAATAGACCATTCCTTCCAAATGAAGGTATTATAACAGGCTTTCCCAAAATTTCCCAAGTGATTTCTGGCATAATATTCACTTGTGTTTCCTTATCCAAGACACAATCTATGTCAACGTCTCATATTCTTGTTTCTATGTGTTGTTTCTCTTTTAAGATATCTGGTAAATTGATGTCTCTGTGATCATTCATTGTTTCTTTCAGCTGTATTAACATAGTCTCTTATTCTTTCTGGTTTTCTAACATATCCTTAGTTCCTTCTTCATATTTTTCTAGTCTCATGTTCATCTTTTCAACTTTGGCAATCATTCTAGGGAAATCCTCAACTTCAAGGCCAATAGATTCACAACAGAGACAAATAGGACCTATACCACGACATTCCTTAGCAAGATGTCCTGATGTTATGCAATTATAACACAATGTCAATCCTCTCTTTCTTTTAAACGATCCCCAACCTTTCCTATACTATGCACCGGGATCACAGTGATGGACCTGAAATCTACAAAAATTCTTTATAGGTTCCTGCATCCACTTATTAGTCCAAAAATTATTTCTATGCATAGGAATAACACATTTTTCACTATCTCTATCAAATCTATTTGGATCGACTCTTTCTTCTAATTGTGCCCTAGTTCTTAGGCTAAGACAAAAAATATCAAACATACCTAGATTCATACTTTCGAAGAAACAATTTCCCACTTATCTTACCTTTATCAGAGCACAAAGATTTAATATCTTACCTCTTTTCTTCAGATATCACTTCTCTCTTAGCACATATCTTCACAAGTCAAGTAGAATAATGCACACTACATCAATAGATCTATGCACATAGATTTATCTTTTCTTCAGTTCCCAACAATCATAGTTTCAGTCTCGGCAACGAACCATTTGTTGGCACAGGGGAAGACCCAGGGTTCAACACTTCGACAATGCACCAACAAAACCCTAACTACCAACCCTTTTGGAAACACCTATGAAGAAGATGAAGTCTCACCCGAGGTAGAGGCAAGGGGGGTTGCAAGACTCAGGTGTCTACAACTTAGCTGGGACACAGATCTATGATTACAACACTTAACAGAGAACTTAGCCAATCAATATGCATTAGTTCATAAGTCCCATTCACATCGCAGATTAAAACCTAATTGCATAACAATGTAGTAATGATTAGATCAAATAATTCCAATCACTTAGCACATAGTCTTAACTCATATCTAGCATTCATTCACACCATTAAGCACTAAGCTACAATATTAGATTCATTCACTATACATATCATCAACAACACTAAGAAAATAATCACATAATCGACATCAATAACATCGCACAAAGCACATCAACACAGGATATACGTGATTCGCCCTAGTGTGGGGATACATCCACCAACTCTACTTCTTCTTCTTTATTAGTCTGTAAGATTTATACATTATTTTGCTCCTATGCACAAAGCCACAGAGCTAACTCCTCAAAGGACAGGAGATCTATGCACACCTCGTGAGATCCTCCTTCCCCGAATTAGGTTAAGGAACAAGCCAAACCCTTAATAGCATAAAGCCTTACACAGTCTTTACACATAGATAACACTACTTCTTACATCCTTAGCTATCTATTTATACATTAAAAAATGCCTAAACATGGGTAAACCCATGGGTCGACATCCCATACCCGTTACATAAACCCTAAAATCCCAAAAAATAGGTGAGATCTCATGATCTCCACTTTGCTTGGGCACTCCATCTTCGACGAGCCTTTTGAGGTCCCAAAAATGGTCAAACATGACCAATTTTTCCTCAAAACTTGGTCAAGGGCCAACATCATTCCATGTACTTACACAACATTGTAAAACTCGTAAACCTACGCTCTGTGTATATATATAAAGCATCATTTTCCCTTTTTGGGATTCGTGACTGTGCGCTATGTGAGTTATTCTAACTCTGTGTAAATTGTATTTTAAGATCTAGGTAAGCAAAGGCATTGCTTTACCCTCTTAAGGTTGTGAAACGGTGCTCTGTTTGTTTAATTCACATTGCGTAACTTATAACTCATATAATTTCTTTATCGTTGTATGATTCATAGCTTGTATATTTTCTTTACTCTTGTGTTATTCATAACTTGTATATTCTCTTTATTCCTGTATGATTTATGACTTGTATCTTTATATTCTTGTTGTTATAAATCGTAGCTTTCATTATGTGCTTATAAAAAAGCATTGACTCAATTTTTCATCAATTAATGATGGGGCCTTGATTTGTTTTTGTGAGGGTACCCATCAGCTAGATTATGGATCCACTTCCCCCCTTTCATCGTGGATGAATCGTTGCATAATTTCCAATGGAGACTTGGTCCTTCACCGACCTCAAGATAAGTAATTATTTTATCTTTGTTCTTACAAGTAATTTCCATTTAATAGGATAGTATAGTTTATTAATCTCTACCCTTTTATCTCTGCAGGTTTATACATTTCAAGGGAAATAGATCAAGGAGAACCTTGTTAATAAAAAAGGTATTCGAGTTATGATCTTGGCACTTAGACACAAATTCTTAGATTCTTTCTACTAGTCGTAAAAGAGTCTTTACCCTATGGTACTCCACTGTAATAAATTTTGAACCATGGTTTCATGGCTATACAGGTTGTTTGTAATTTACTTTCAATTCACTATAGAGGTTGTTGAAACCATTTTGAATGAGATTAAATTATTGTAACAACTATTGTAGCATGTATTTGTATATTATTGAATCATTGTTTACCTGTGGATTAAAAACATAAATAAATTGTAATTTTCATAGAGAAGGATTGTTATTCGTTCCATCTATTTCTTATGAAACTTGTACAGAATTCTGAAATAGTAACTCTACATATATCTATATCCAATTCAATGGTTATTATGAACACTCTAGAAACCATATTTCCTTTAAGATTGAATACATATATATATATATATATATATATATATATATATATATATATATATATATATACACACACACACACACACACACACAATTATTTATGTATAAGCATAACCCTACTTAATGATTAGTAGGAACCTACATCAGTGCTCTTGTTTCCTTATGCATGATTACACATATCTATATATGTGTACAACTACCTATATATGTATAAATAATCATCACATAAACCATCTCATTCTTGACTTCTAATAATCAACAAAATATTAACTAGAAAAAAGTAAAGAGAATCTAGTGTTGGGACACAAATAGAAAAACCACGTTCCACCCAACCGTAGAATAGAACATCCAAGTTTACTTGCTTCGTTCACCCCCTAGCTTGACCATGAGTCCATAAGGGAAAATTTAAATTATCCTCCTTTGCTATAGTTCTTTTCCACAGATGAGAAGTTCCCTTGCCTCACACTAAATAATGTTCATAACAACAAGTAGTTTCCTTTCTCCAACATACTAAGCAGTGTCCTTCTTCCTCCATATGTTGTATTTATATGCATCTTGTACCTAGGTATTTCATTCCCTCCTTGGGAATTTTCATAGCTTTACAAATCCTTAATTTTTAGGGGTTGCTAGTGGTCAAATCCCTCATTTTACACTTGTAAAAATTAGCCTTGAGACAACTCAAATATATTCCCCACTCATGGAGTCATGGTCAGTTGTTTTTAACCTAGTTGTTCCATTTTTCCCCCAACATTTAATTTATAAAATAGTTTGTCTTTTACATGTGTCATAATCAAAGAAGTTAGTTGGGTAAGTCAAATATTTTCCCAACAGTCATAAATAATTAATTACAATAATCAAATTCCAAATTCGGATTTTTCATAAATGGCAAATAATTTCCAAATCTGAATTTGCCAAAAACGGAAATTTATTCCCAAGTACACTTAGACTTTCATAATCAATTATTTTTGGGGATATTACATTGCACTTACAGACTATCAGACTGTTTGAATGACATTTCAAATGACTTACAATTTTAATGAGAGACAGATCGATGAAGACGTAAATATCTCATTGACTTGTAATTACAATTTCCAACACTCCCCCTTAATTATAAGTAGGTGGGATTACAAAATAAAATTACATAAAAAATTTGAGTTTTAATTTTACAGTCACTCATTTGTTATTGCATAGACTCTGAGATTACTATGCAAATGTTGAAATGCATATTTTGCTAAATCCTTTGTAAAAATGTATACAATTTGTTCTTTTGACCTGCAAAATTCTAAATAGATCTCTTTGTTATTCACCAATTATTTGATGGAATGATACCTTGTATCAATGTGCTTAGTTTTCTTGTGAAACACGTGATTATTTGATAACATGATGGATAAATTGTTCTCACTTAATATTTGTTTTGGTTCATGTTGTTCCTGCAACAAATCGTTTAACATCCTTCTCATCCATATTGCTTGACAAGATGAGCTTGTACTTGTGACGTACTCTGCTTCTACTGAAGAAAGTGTCACTATGGGATACTTCCTTGATGTCCATGATACCATACCTTCTTCAAAATGATATGTGTACCCTGAGGTTCTTTTTCTATCATCTATGTTTCCTCCACAATCACTATTAGTGTATCGAGAGAGTCTAAAATATTCTGAGGTGGAGTAATTAATTCCAAAATATTTTGTTCTATTCACATATCTCATGATTCTCTTTCCTGACTTCCAATGTGATAATTTTGGAGTTTCCATGAGCCTTGAAATTAGTCTCACTCCATACATAATGTCAGGTATTTTCATTGTTAGATACATAAGACTTCCTACCAGTATTTTAAATAGTGTGGGATCCACTTTGGACCCTTTATCTTCCTTTCTTAAATTCAATCATGTTATGAAATGTGTTGGTGTTGATTTTGAATTCACCATATTGAATCTTTTCAATATTTCATGCGCATACATGGACTGTGATATAAATATGCCAGTTTTGGACTGGTGCACTTCTATTCCCAGAAAATATCTCATAAGTCCCAAATCAGTCATTTCAAATTCAACCTTCAAATTCAACCTTGAATTCTTCTATGCCAAAATCACCTGTAAATATCAAATCATCCACATATAAACAAGCAATTAATACATTATCTTTATGATTTGATTTGATGTACAATTTTGGTTCATTTTCACTTCTCTGAAATCCATTATGTGTGAGATATGAATCTATGCAATTGTGTGAAGCTCTCAGAGCTTGTTTTAAACCATACAATGCTTTCTTCAATATGTATACTTTTTCTTCTTGTCTTAGAACCTAATAACCTTGTGTTTGTTCCACATATATTTCTTCTTCTAAGTTTCCATTCAAGAATGCTAACTTTACATCCATCTAATAAACTGTCCATTTGTATTGTGCGGTAATAGCTAACATGGTTCTGACTGTGTCCATGCACACCACTGGTGCAAATGTTTCATTGTAATCAATTCCAGGTTGTTGTGTAAATTCTCTTGCAACTAACCTTGTCATGTACTTATGTACATGTCCTTTTGCATCTTGATTGATTTTATAAATCCACTTAACACTTATCACATCCTTGTCTTTAGGTACATCAACCAAATTGCATGTTTTGTTGTTCTCTATGCATTTGATTTCTCCATCCATGGTGTGTTCCCATATATCATTTTTGACAACTTATTGAAAGGCTAATGGATCATCTATTTGTAAAAATAGAGAAAAATTTGAAAATGAATTTGTTGCATCTTCATTATAGTTGTCACAAAGACTTCTTGTATTTCTTGGTAACAAACTTGCTAAATTTTGATCTGGAGATGTAGAATTGCTTGGAATTCTTGTTGGTGTTTATTGTGCTCTAGGTGTAGACTTTGCACATATTGTTCTTACTGGAGTATTTTGTGCGGTAATTTGCGTCACAATGTCAATATCAGGTGTAGAAGGGACTGTGCACTCACATGTGCATGATGTTTGAAACACTTCATCTTCTGTATCATCATGCTCCATTGCATCAATAAATTTTGCTATGTTTTATATATTTCCATCCCATGCTTCATTCTCCATGAATTGAACATAGCAACTGATTATGAATTTTCTTGTGACAGGGTCATACAACTTGTATCATTTTGTCTCTTTAGAATACCCAACAAATATACATTTTTGTCCTTTGTTTTCCAACTTCCTTCTCATTTCATCCGAAACATGTGTGGATATGATCCAACCAAAAACTTTTAAGTGCACCACATTATGCTTTGAACCTATCCAGGATTCCTGAGGAACTCTATTCTTCACACTCTTTGTTGGACATTTGTTCAAGATGTTTACTGCAATTGATATTGCCTTAGCCCAATACTCATTTGACAAATGTTTGGTTGTCAACATACTACGCGCCATATCCATGATGGTTATGTTCTTTCTTTTTGTGACAACATTTTGTTGTGGTGTGTATCGCGTGGTAACTTTCCTATAGATGCCATGAACTTTACAAAAGTTCTGAAATTCTCTTGAAATGTATTCTCCTCCCATGTTCGTTCTTAGACACTTGATGTAAAAATCACTTTATTTCTCCATAAATGATTTAAACTCTTGAAAACAGTCCAATGTGTGAGATTTATTCTTTAGGAAATAAATCCATGTATTTCTTGAGAAATCATCAATGAATTTTAGAAAATAAGTATTTCCTCCTATAGATGGAGTTTGCATTGGTCCACAAATTTCTAAGTGTACAATTTCCAGTGGAGATTTTTCTCTGTAAAACTTGCCAACTGGAAACGATTCTTTGTGCTAGTTGCCAAATATACAACCTTCACATATCCTTTCTGGTTTTTCAATCAATGGTAATCATTTTACCATATCCTTTATGTGTATCAAATTCAAACCTCGAAAGTTCAAATGTCCAAATATGAAATGCCATAACCAAGAATCATCCTGTATTTTAGATTGGCATGCTACCTTCATCTCTGTGCCATTTTCTCCTTTCTTGATATTGTGCGCACTGTTTCCTTCATTAGAATTGTGTGCATTATTTTCTTCATTGGAATTGTGCGCACTTTTTGTTGTGAATGAGGTGTCTAACTTTGCACTTTTTCATTTATCAAAATTTTGTGTTGTATTCTTCTTCTTGACTGACTTTAATGTCAATGGGAACATCCTGCTACTTTTCATCTGGAGTTTTTCAATAAGAATATTTCTTGGCCATTTATCCATGATCATGTTGACAATTAAAATCATCAACAAAGTTTTGCCCACAAAGTGTTGCTAAAGCCTATTATTATAAAAGCTAAATAATACTAGTAGGTGGGACCCCCTTGTAGATTGGAGATTAGTTCTGGTGCTTATTTGATGTTGTGCTACTATTCGACACTGCTTAAATGGTGATATAATATGTTTATTGGCAATGGATAAGGCATGTTTTGTGGTTTTCATGCTTCTCTAGGTTCAATTTTTATTTCACAATGGCCTATGTTATCCTTGTTATCACTGCTATCTATTGTTGGATCTATTACTAGGAGACCTTCATAGTAAACATGTTAGCAATAACATACAAAAGAAATTCAAAAAAGGAAAAAGACAATATAAAAGAAAAAGGAAGAAACTAAAACCTTTCTATATACTATACTGCATGCATCGATTTTTAATGAGTTGTTGTTATCCTAGCTATTTAGTTAATAACTATGCAATTTTTTTGAGTTATATAGTTGATATGCATGGTGATTATGTTATGGCATAAGTTGATGTGGATTATGCTATTGGTGATGATTCGATACATGGTTTATTGGATTATGTAGTTGATATGTAATATGGTCAAGTTTGAAATGGAAGGTATGATGTGGGTGGCGCATTTGACAAGTAATAGATGCAGATTCCAACACATGGTTTAAATGAATGGTTGATCGTTAATGGCTGGTGTGTACTAATGAATTAATTGACTATGGGTGGAGGCTATGTGCATTTACTACACGTCACCCTTACTCCTTTCGTTGTCCGCCACCCTAGTCAAGTTTTTTTTCAACCTTGTTGTTGTGGTTATGCTCCGATTTCTTAGAACAGAGGAACTGCTAAGCGAAATCAAGTTTTAAGGTGTTTGATAGTGAGTATGTATTTTTTTTTTCCATCCGTGAGTATACTCTGTTTATGAAATGGATACTTGCTCAATTGTATTGGTTTGTGCTTTCCTTAAGTATTTCAACTATGTAAAATTGTGATTTTGAAATGGAGCATTGATGGTTTTCTCTGCACTAATGTTTGGAGTCACAATGTTATTGGTCATCCTAAGTATTAACAGCCATAAGGGCTCTTTGTCTCCCTTGTTGGATTGGTTGGAGGGTTTTGTTTAGTTTTGGGAGGCTGGTTGTCCTCGCGCATTCATATCATTTTATCTAGTCTTTGGCATTTATTGGGTTTAATGGTTGGAAGCACTTTGAGTCACTGTGTTTTGTTCACTTGGGCATTAGGCTATTGTCACCTTTAATGGTCATGCAGTGGGTTATATTTCTCTTTATCGACCTTGTTTTTAACTCATTGTAGTTGTTTGACTTGAGATCCATGAGGGTTATACCTTGCGTGTGTTAAGTATCATTACTAGGCCGAATTGGAGCCTCACTCCCCTGTTATAGCCTCTCTTGTCACAGGTTTTTGTCACCCTGTCCACAGAGTAATTTGTGGTTTTCTTTGTGTATACACCATTGGTTTCAGAGGGTTTCACCATAGAAAAGAGCTAGCTCTGGTCTCCCTGTGTTGGCCACAGAGAAAAACCTTAACTCCTCCAGTCTAAGGGTTGATAGGGAAGACCGTCGGGGCCTGTCAAGTTTAATATTGGTTATTGTTGATTGGTATGTATTGTCGACTGAATTGAGTAGATACTTTCCAAATTGGTTATGTGAAAATCGTGTTGGTTTTGGTATCTAGTCATTGTCTATGTTATTACAATGGATAAACCCTGCATTGTTAATTGGATAGTTCAAAATAAACAGTCTCTCTCCTTGTGTTTGATAACCCAGTATTGTTTTAATTGAGAAAGTCACAACCTCACTTCATGTCGGTGGGTGGGTATGTGTGGTTTCCATAGAATGTTAGGTTGGTTGCCACAGAGGTGTTGATGTTTTACTTATACAACTAGCAGTTACGATTCTTATTTATTATTATAATCATTTAGCACATTAACTACATAAATAAGATCACTGAATGAGAGGAAATCACAGAAATAATAGAGACACACAGATTATCTCAGAATCCCTCATGGAGGATAAAACCGAAAAAAAACTTCCTCAATATACATAGATGAAAGACCGAATAGAATATCCTCCTCTACCTCCAAGACTTGTGCACTTCTCTATGTGTCCAAATGAGGCATTGACATCTCTTATAAATAGTGGTATGGACAACCTATAATTAAGTCTAGGCCGACTTCTAACTTTACCCTCTTATTTTACATTTAATTGTCAAGGCTCAATATGTCCGACTTTTACAAAGGAACAATAAGGCCTAAATAAATACATATTGACCCAACTTTGACCGATCCATAAAAGGGGATTTTATCTATACAAGACTCGAATTGATCAATCCGCAAAAGGGGATTTGATCTATACAATAATGACTCAAATACAAGTAGAATATTCTTTTAAGTTACAATAATTCAACAAGAGGAAGAATAAAAAGGAATTCATAAATGGTTAACATTTATCAAATAATGAAGTATTTGTACCTAATGGGGTTACTTCCCTATGATGCCAGAGACTAGGAAAAAAATATTTGGAATTCCCTAGAGTTATTACCATTCATAGGACTCGGAAAAAATATTTCGACATATAAGGATAATGTCAAGAGATAAGGTCGAGAGTAGATTGATATTCCAGAGTACAAAACTACATGAATCGAATGGCTTTTTATGAAGGACACTCATCTCTAGTCAACACGAAGCACCATTATAAACACAATGACTTCTCTAAGAATGCAATTGTGTGGCTATGGAAAGAACCATGTTGGAAATATTAATTACAAGTCACGAGCTTCAATATTATGTAGACTATGTCTATCACTAAAGAAGAGACATTATTTTTTCAGACATGACAAGGAAGAGTGTTAGCATAAGCTTATTTAATGAGCCAATATTCATTTTTTCTTGAGCTCTGTTTTGGAGATAAGAGTCAGTCAAAATTTTTTGTCATCTTAATTGTTTGAGTGAGTTCGATTCTAGAGGAAGGTTTTTGTCTCGGTCTATATATGTTCAAGTCTGTAGGAATTAGATATACAGAGAGATAAAAGGAAATAGTCGATAAAGAGAATCAAAAATAGTTTTAAGGAGTAAAGAAGTATGAGAGCTCAAGTTGTATTTTTGCAAGTTTACAAAAGTTATTCAGAAATTGTTGGAGGATAAGATTGAAATTTTATTGTATTTTGTATTAGCGCAGAATGCCCAAGTTATTAATATATATCAAGTATTTTGTGTGTTGACATATTCATGAGTATTTCTGAGTTATGTTGTGTTTGTGAGTTCATACACTAAGAATAACACAATGTTGATTTTGTTGACAAAAAATGTTTATTAAGTGTTATAATTACAATACAGAGTATTTTATTACAGTTTGGGAACTGTGCGGTAAGTCTTGAGAGTTGAGTGAAGAAGAGTTTCTCTACATTGCACATATTTTTTCGGCATGCTATATATCCTTCATATCGTATCAAAGAAGGATCTATTAGATAAGGTTCTATCATATCAGTTTGATTAGAGAAATTTTTATTAGAGTAAGTTTCAAGAGAAGCAGCTCTATTGTAAGGTGAAAATATGGCTTCTACTTCAAATTTTCAACCTCCCACTTTTACAGGAAAACATTATGAGTTGTGGTCCTTAACCTTCAAGGAATTATTTCAGGGTCAAGATGTATCAGAGATAGTTGAAAATGTCTATGTGGAACCAACAGATGAGGCATCGTACAATGCTCTCACACAAGTTGAGAATGATGCTTTGAAATATCAAAGGAAGAAGGATGGAAATGTGATGTTTTACATACATAAATCCACGCATGAGAACATACTCCCAAGATTTTCATTAGCAAAGAAAGCCAAGAAAGCATGGGACATACTACCAACTTCTTATCAAGGTATGGATAAATTCAAACCTTCAAAACTACAAATTCTTAGAAGCTATTTTGAAACATTGTCAATGAAAGATACAGATTCAGTAGATTCTTTTTATACTGATGTTATTGGTCTGATAAATCGGATTAAGTATCATGGAGAAACCATAGAGGATAGAAAAATTGTTGAAAAGGTACATAGGAGTATTCCTCCTAAATTTGACAGTACATTAATATTTTAACTAAACAAGGAGAACAAAAAGTTATGCGTGATGTATATTATGTTTCTGGTCTAAACCATAATTTGATGAGCACGTGACAATTGTTATAGAAAGAATACAAAATATACATGGAAGATAATCACTATGTGATTATGGACATATATCCAAGCAATAAAATTATTGCAAGAATTTATATGACAAGCAACACAATGTTCCCATTGACATTGAAGCCAACCATGAAGAGAAAAACAATGCAAGATGTTGATAAAGAAAAATATGTGCAGTGTGACACTGTATTCAAAGTAGAAATAAAAGAAGTAACTGAGCACAGTTCCAAAGAAGAAAAAAATAGTGCACGTATTTTTAAAGAGAAAGAAGAAAATGGCCCAGAGATGGAGACAAAATTCCAATCTAAAGTGTAAGATGATTACTAGCTATTGCATTTCATATTTGGACACTTAAACTTTGGAGGTCCCAAGCTTCTACATACAAAGGATATGGTGAAAGGTTTTCCATTTATTGAAAAACCAGAAATAATATGTGAAGGTTTCATCTTTGCAAAGCAACAAAAATATTTGTTTCCAGTTGCAAAGTCATACAGAGAATAATATCCACTGGAAATGGTACATTGAGATATTTTTGGACCAATGTAAACACCATCTATAGGAGGGAGTACATATTTTCTTACATTTATTGATGACTTCTCAAGAAAAACATGGATTTATTTCTTAAAACATAAATCTGACACATTGGGTTGTTTTTAGCATTTCAAATCACTCATCGAGAAGTAGAGTGGTTATTACATCAAGGTTATAAGAAATAATAGATGAGATGAATGTGTTTCAATAGAGTTTCAAAACTTTTGTGAAGTTCATGGCATTCAAAAGAAATTCACTGCACAGTATACACGACAACAGAATGGTGTCGCAGAGAGGAAGAATCGAACCATCATGGAAATGACACGTAGTATGTTGGAAGCCAAACATTTAAATGAGTACTGGGTTGAGGTAGTAGCAACTGCAATATACATCATGAGCATATGTCTGACAAAGAGTGTGAAAAACAAAGTTCCTCAAGAATCCTAGACAGGAATGAAGCATAATGTGACACACTTAAAATTATTTGGTTGTGTCGCATATGCACATGTTCCAGATGAGATGAGAAAGAAGTCAGATAAAAAAAGATAACCATGTATTTTTGTTGGGTACTATGAATACTCAAAATAATACAAACTGCATGATCCTATTGGGAAAAAAGTTATAATGTGTCGTGATGTTCGATTTGTGGATAATTAACCATGGGATAGAACCATAGAAATGATAGTCGGAATTATAGATGTTATTTGGCATAATGACATAAAGGAAGAAATGGTTAAAACACCAATTATAAGTGAGTGTGCAGTTCCTTCCAATCTTGGAATTGTGACACAAATCCTAGCACAAAACTACTCCAGTGATACCTACAGGTGTGCAGTCTACACTTAGAGTGCAACAAACTCCAATAAGCAGTCCAAGTAGTTCTACATCTCTAGATCCAACATTATCAAGTCTATTACCAAGAAAGACAAGAAGTCTGCTTGACATCTATAACATTGACACACCAAATTCATTTTTTATTTTTTTCTCTGTTTTCACAAATAGATAATCCATTTACTTTGGAAGAAGTTGTTAAATATGATTTATGGGCTCAAGCCATGGATGAATAAATTAGATGCATAGAGAATAATAAAAAATGGAAATTGGTATATGTACTTGAAGAAAAGGATGTGATTAGTATCAAGTGGATTTATAAGACCAAGCAAGAGGTAGAAGGAAATGTGCAGAAGCACAAGGAAATATTAGTTGCAATAGGTTTTACACAACAACCTAGAATCGATTTCAATGAAACATTTGCTCGAGTTGCACACATGGACATAGTTAGAACTGTGTTAGACATTATTGTGCAGAAAAAATGAAATTCTTATCAAATGGATATAAAGTTAGCATTTTTTAATGGACATTTAGAAGAAGAAGTGTATGTGGAACAACCACAAGGCTATGAGGTTCAAGGACAAGAAAACAAAGTGTACAAGTTGAAGAAGGAATTATATGGATTAAATCAAGCTCCCATAGCTTGGTGTAGTCACATAGATTTCTATCTTACTCATAATGGATTTCAAATAAGTGAATGTGATCCAACTTTGTACATCAATGAAAATCATCAAGATAATATCTTGATTGTTTTCTTATATGTCCACGATTTGATTTTTATAGGTGGTTTTGGTATAGAATAATTTAAGTTAGTCATGAACGGTGAGTTTGAAATGACTGATTTGGGGCTTATGAGATATTTTTTGGGTATTGAAATTCACCAGTATAAATATGGTATATGTACTTCACAATATAAGTATGCACATGCAATTTGGAAAAGATTCAACATGATAAATTCCAAAGCAACCCCAACACTTCTCATAACATGATTGAAGTTAAGTAAGGAAGATGAAGGGTCTGAGGTGGATCCCACATTGTTTAAAAGGTTGGTATGTAACCTTTTGTATATTATAATAGCAAGGCCTAATATTATGTATGGACTGAGCCTCATTTCAAGGTTCATGGAAACTTTGAAAGAATCACATTGGAAGGAAGGAAAAAGAATTCTGAGATATGTGAATCGAACAAAATATTTTGTCATTTTGTATTCTATTTAAGAATATTTTAGACTTATTTGATACAATGGCAATGATTCTGGAGGAAGATGACATAAAATCACCTCTGGGTACATATTTCATTGTTGAACATGTATAGTGTCATGGGCATCAAGGAAGAAACCCATTGGGAGTCTTTGTGACTCTTTCTTCAACTAAAACTGAGTACGTCGCAGCTACAAGTGCAACTATTCAAACAGTTGGGATGAGAAGAATGTTAAAATATTTATTGTAGGAACAACATGAACCAACTACAATATTTTGTGACAATAATTATGCCATCATGTTTTTAAAAAATCACGTGTTTCACAAGAAAACCAAGCACATTGATACAAGGTATCATTTTATCAGAGAATTAGTGAATGTGAAAGAAATTTGTTAGAATTTTGTAGGTATAAAGAACAAGTGGAAAATATGTTTACAAAAACAATGGAAAGTGATGCATTTCAGAAACTGCATAGTTTTGTTGGATTCGATGCATAAATGTTTGACAGTTCATGTCAATTCATTTTTTTTTATGCAAATTATGTGTTTTCTAAACTCACCTACTTATAATTAAAGGGGAGTGTTGGAAATATTAATTACAAGTCATGAGTTTCATGTTTATGCAGACTTTGTTTATAATGAAATAAGAGATGCTAGTCTATCAAACATGAAAATGAAGAGTGTTAGCGAAAGCTTATTTAATAAGTCGATCTTTATTTTTTCTTAAGCTGTGTTTTGAAGATAAGAGTCATGAAAAATTATTGTTGTCTTAATTGTTTGAGTGAGTTCTCTTATACATAAAATTTTTGGTCTCATTGATTCTGTAGGAAGTCTATACACAGAGATAGAAGGAAATAGTCGATAGAGAGAAACAACAACAATTGCAAGGAAGAAATTTGAGAGATCGAGCTTTGTTTTTGCAAGTTTGTAGAAGTTTTTGGAGAAGAAGAGTTTTGTATTAGCGCGTAGCCCCCAATTTATTAATATATATCAAGTATTTTGTCTGTTGACATATTCATGAGTATTTTTGAGTTTTGTTGTAATTTTCAGTTCATATGCTAAGAATAACACACTCTTGATTTTGTGGACAATTTTTTTTTATTAAGTGTTATCATTACAACGTGAAGTATTTTTTTCGAGTCTGGGAACTACGTGGTAAGTCATGAGAGTTATGTGACCAAGATAATTATGTTTCGTTGTGAGATGCTCATAATTGCACTGAGAAACAACTAGGTTATCAATGGTCTAGTTACTCATTGTGTCGTCGATATGTTGTTTCTCTTCTGATATTTTCATCAACATTATAGGTAATAAGAATGAAGGTGCATTTGAGTTATGTTAATAGTTTTGTTTGAGTGCCAACTACTTTCCGTTCACATTTGATTTCAATAATCAAGATTTTAATAATCGAGAGTTTTCATTTGAGTAATTTGCATTTGATTTCAATAATCGAGGGTTTTAATTTTTAGTAATTTGAATTTGATATCAATAATAGACATTTGATGTTAAATAATCAAGATTTGATATTATGACACTCATGTTACTATTATAACATTCCTCTATATTGTTAGGAAATGAAAGAAAAAAAAAGCATACAAAGAGCATAAAAATGTGAGATCAAACATGCATTAAACCAAGAACATCATACTCACAATTGACATAGTGATTTATGTGGAAACCCAATGAGGTAAAAAACCATGGAAATGATAATCGGTATTATTTTATTCAAGGAATAATTATAATAGCCAACCCTGGCATACAACCATCCTCTCCTCTCATACACACAACAACTTAGTATTACATTTTTCTCTCACACACTCAATACACATTGGACTGACACCTCTATGGGTATGCTCGTATATATAATATATATCACTCAATTACATAGATTGGTCATGAATATATCACATAGTTACGCGAACAGTTCATAAATAGATTGCATGCATGTGCATGTGACCACATGAGGAAATTCATTGGAATGTTTCCAACAATATCCACCTTGACAACAATTTACCTGATATATCATACCCTTAATTAATTCATCACCTTTTCTGCAAGCCAAGAGAATCCAAACACCACCGCATCTTCTATAACAGAACTAGTTTCGTAAACATGTCTGCAGAATTCACTTTTTTATGGACCTTTTCCAAAGGCACTCCACCTTCGTTAAAAACATGTCTTACAAATTGGTACTTAACAGAAATATGCTTCATCTTACTATGATAATTTGGATTTCTATCCAAATGAATAACACTTTGAATATCTCAAAATACTTTCACCTTGTCCTGCATCCTTCCAAACTCACCCAACAGACCCTTTAACCAAATTTCCTCCTTGCATGCATGTGAAGCTGCCATATACTCTGCCTTAGTAGTGGATAAAGTGACTATGTTTTGAAGCTTTGACATCCAACTAATAGGTCCTCCTGCAAGAGTAAAGACATATCCTGAAGTGGATCTCCTTTTGTCCAAGTCACCTGGAAAATTTGAATCTACATAACTACGATTTGAATCTCTGGAACCATCATAGGTGATATAATAACTACTTCTGCCTCTAAGATATCAAAGCACCCATTTCACTTCTACCCAATGCGCTTTTCTTGTATTTTCCATGTATTGACTGACAACACCGACTGCATGTGAAATATCTGGTCTAGTACTCACCATCACATACATCAGACTTCCCACTGCATTAGCATATGGTACACAAGACATATAATCCTTTTCTTCGTCATTAACAGGACATAAACATGAAGAAAGATTGAAATGGGAAGTCAAAGGGATTTGTACGGGTTTCAAATTATTCATACCGAATATCATAAGTATTTTCTCCACATACTTCTATTGTGATAACCACAACCTACCATTATTTCATGTCGTTGTGTATTTCCATGCCTGAGATTTATTTTGTTGTTCCCAGATCCTTCATAATAAACATCCTAACCAACCGAGCCAACCTGTTGATCTCAACCATGCTTGTGCTTGCAATAAGCATAACATATAACACCAAGATAATGAATATACCATAAACACAATGTTTATAATCAGTTCTTATAAAATTTGGCTCACCATAAAGGAATCAAACATCTTGTACCATTTTCCTACCATGCTTTAGGCCATACAATGATTTTTAAGTTTGCAAACAAATATTCTATTGCAATTTACTAACTGTTTTGGTTGATCCATATACATCCCCTTATCCAAAA
Organism: Picea engelmannii; assembly: GCA_009831015.1. Taxonomy (NCBI): domain Eukaryota; kingdom Viridiplantae; phylum Streptophyta; class Pinopsida; order Pinales; family Pinaceae; genus Picea; species Picea engelmannii. The sequence continues at coordinate 61,172 of ML791633.1, read as the reverse complement.
AAATCCATGTAAAATAGTTTTAACATCTAGTTGTACTATTGTTATGCATTATTTTCGTCATCCCTATGATCGTTAATGATGTAAACCTATCTATTGCCTTCGGAGGGGTCAGTGGCCTGAGTTCCTAAAGAGAGAAGGGAGAAGAACTTTTCCTGAGAAAATAAGTTGCATTTTCCTATGTAAAAACCTTATAAAAAGGGAAGTTCACAGGTTTCTATATAGGCAGGGTGCGAGAATGACCCATTATCGCAGGTTGCACTATAGCTAGGGTGCGAGGTGTTCGCAGGTTTCTCTATAGCTAGGGTGCGATAATTCCTGCACGTGGGAAAAATGAGCGTTTTCTCGAATCTTCTAGAAGGAGAAACTTCTATGGTGAGGTGGCATCCGAATGGTTTGGATCTTACTCGCTTTCATGATTTAGTGGGATCATCCTAGCCTCCTCACCTTATCCTCTTCAA